>RJWJ010001747.1:14089-119541 GCA_004363605.1 Indri indri
AGCGAGACCCCGTCTCTACCAAAAATACAAAGAAATTAACTGGACAGCTAAAAATATATATATAGAAAAAAATTAGCCGGGCATGGTGGCGCATGCCTGTAGTCCCAGCTACTCGGGAGGCTGAGACAGTAGGATTGCTCGAGCCCAGGAGTTTGAGGTTGCTGTGAGCTAGGCTGACGCCACGGCACTCGCCCCAGGCAAGAGAGACTCTGTCTGAAAAAAAAATAAAATAAAATAAAATAAAATAAAATAAAATAAAATAAAATTCCTGGACAGCCCAATATCAAGTGCAGAAATTGGAGCAGCAATAAAAAATCTTCCAAAAAAAAAAGTCTCAGACCAGATGAGTTCACACCCAAAATTTACCAAACCTACAAAGAAGAACTCATACCTATACTGCAAAAATTATTCTAAAACATTGAGAAGGATGGTATCCTTCCCAAATCATTCTACAAAGCCAATATCACCTTGATACAAAAGCCAGGAAAAGACACAACAAAAAAAGAAAACTACAAACCAATATCCCTCATGAATACAGATGCAAAAATCCTCAACAAAATCTTAGCAAACCGAATCCAACAGCACATCAAAAAAATAATTCATCATGACCAGGTAGGCTTTATCCCAGAGATGGAAGTGTGGTTCAATATATGCAAATCTATAAATGCAATACACCACATAAATAAAAGCAAGAACAAAGACCATATGATTCTCTCAATAGACACAGAAAAAGCATTTGATAAAATCCAGCACACTTTTATGATAATAAACCCTTAACAAAATAAGCATAGATAGGACATTCCTTAAAATTATTAAGGCCATATATGATAAGCCCACAGCCAGTATCATATTGAATGGGGAAAAACTGAAAGCATTCCTGCTTAGAACAGAAACTAGATGAGGTTGCCCACTATCTCCACTTCTATTCAACATAGTGCTGGAAGTCCTTGCCAGAGCAATCAGACAACAAAGGGGAACTAAGGGTGTCCGAAAGGGGGTAGAAGAGGTCAAACTCTCACTCTTTGCTAATGATAAGCTGTTGTGTCTAGAAAATCCCAAGGATTCAACCAAGAGACTCCTGGAATTGATAAACGAATTCAGTAAAGTCTCAGGATACAAAATCAATGCACACAAATCAGTGTCATTCATATACTCCACTAACAGTCAAGCTGAAAAATCAAATCAAAGACGCGACACCTTTTGCAATAGCATCAAAGAAATTTAAATATTTAGGAATATATTTAATGAAGGAGGTGAGAGATTTATAGGGAGAACTACGAAACACTGAGAAAAGAAATTGTAGATGATGTATACAGATGGAAATCCCTACCATGCTCATGGATTGGTAGAATCAATATTGTTAAAATGTCCATTCTACCTAAAGTGATGTACAGAATTAATGCAACCACTATCAAAATTCCACCATCGTTCTTTACAGATTTAGAAAAAATAATTCTATGCTTTGTCTGGAACCAGAGAAGACCTCATATAGACAAAGCAATCTTAAGTGAAAAAAACAAATTGGGAGTGGGAAGCATCAGTCTGCCAGACTTCAAACTTTACTACAAGTCTATAGTAACCAAAACAGCGTGGTACTGGCACAAAAACAGAGAAATAGACCTTTGGAATAGGATGGCGATCCCAGATATAAAACCATCCTCATAAGTCATCTAATCTTCGACAAAGCAGACAAAAGTATACGTTGCAGAAAAGAATCTCTATTCAGTAAGTGGTGCTGGGAAAACTGGATATCCACATGCAGAAGATTGAAACTGGACCCCTACCACTCACCTATCACAAAAATCAACTCATGATGGATAACAGATTTAAACCTAAGGCACAAAACCTTAAGAATTCTGGAAGAAAATGCTGGGAAGACTCTTTTAGACATTGGCCTAGGTAAAGAATTCATGAAAAAGACCCCCAAAGCAATCACAGCAGCAACAAAAATAAACAAATGAGACCTGATCAAATCAAAAAGCTTCTGCACAGCCAAGGAAACGATCATTAGCGCGAATAGACAGCCTACAGAATGGGAGAAAATATTTGCTCTCTACAGATCTGATGAAGGGCTGATAACAAGAATCTATATAGAATTTAAGAAAATCAGCGAGAAAAAATCAAACAACCCCATCAATAAATGGGCAAAGGACATGAACGGAAACTTTTCAAAGGAAGACAAACTAATGGCCAGCAAAAATATTTTTAAAAAGTGCTCAACATCTCTAATCATTAGGGAAATGCAAATCAAAACTACAATGAGATATCACCTAACTCCAGTAAGAATGGCCTCTATCAGCAAATTAGTACAACTCCTATGGAAAGTAATTTGGAGATACCTCAAAGAGCTAAAAATATAAATACCATTTGATCCAGCAATTCCACTACTAGGCATCTATTCAAAAGAAATAAAGACATGTGCACTCAAATGTTTCTAGCAGCACAATTCACAATTGCAAAGACCTGGAAACAACCCAGCTGCCCATCAATACATGAATGGATTAATAAAATGTGATATACGTATACCATGGAATACTACTCAACTACAAAAAACAGTGGTGAACTAGCACCTCTATATTATCCTGGATAGAGATTGAGCCCATCATTCAAAGTGAGGTATCACAAGGATGGAAAAACATGCACCACATGTACTCGTCATCGAATTGGTACTCACTGATCAACACTAAGGTGCTCACACGGTAGTAATACTCATTGGGTGCCGGTCAGGTTGGGGGGCTGAGGGGGTGCGGGGTTGTGGCAGGGACCCACGCTAATGGAAGTAAAACACTCTGTGTGGGGGAGGGACAGGCTTGTAGCCCTGGCTTGGGCAAAGTAATCACATTACATGTAACCAAAATGTACCCCCATAATATCCTGAATTTAAAAAAAGTCAATGCACAAAAGGGCATTCAGCTCTTTTCATAACATGTTCCCCAAAGCACTACAGTGGTAAATAATTTGAAATTGTACCACAAGAAATCTATATATATTTCATAGTTTTGTTGAAATACATATAGGAATAAGTATGCTCATAATTTATTCAAGTCCCTAAGATGCTATCAGGATAATGTATTTTTGCAGCAAAATACTAAATTATTCAAATTTCACCTTTTGCATTAAACCAGCACTCCGCCTATTAAAAAAAAAAGGCAAATGATGGGCCCTGACAGAGCCCTATTTCTTTAGGTGACCAACCAGCCACTAAGCAAGGAGTTGACTACATTGAGCCCCTTCAATCCTGGAAGGGCCAGAGATTCATCCTCGCGGGGACAGACGCCTATTCCACAGGTGGGTTTTCCTTTCCTGCCCTCGGACCCTCAGGCAGCTCCACTACCCAGGGCTGTTGGCATTTCTGATCCGCAGGCTCGGAATTGCTCTCAGCGCAGCACCCCACTGGGGGACCCACTGCACAGGGCAGGGGGTGCAGCCTGGTCCATGGCCATGGGACCCCCTGCTCATGTCATAGGCTGCACCACCCAGGGGCTGCCAGCCACATAGAACCCTGCACAGGCCTTGTAAAGGCATAGCTCAGTGCCAGCTTTGAGGACACACTGAGGGTTGGGGAGCCGTCTTTCAGGACACAGTGCATTTGTCAAACCAGAGACCTCTCTGGGGTGCTGTGATCTCAGCAGGAAGGACACGTGGGCTCAGAAACCAAGGAGAGGAAGCGGGTGCGGCTCCGTGTCCATCACTGAGACTCACCCACTGGGGATCTGCACTTCCCATCTCTGTGCTCTGGCTCTGCAGGGTAGCAGGTCCTGGTCTCCCAGAGGGGCCAATCTGACTAGGGGATAAACGAGAGCCATTGAACTACACATTACAGTTGCCACCAGGGCAGTTTGGACAGTGCGTGCCCAGAGACCAGCAGGTGAGGAGTCCCCTCCCCTCCAGGCAGCTGTGATGGACCCTGATCCCCAGGAGGAGGCAGGGCTGCTTCACGCAGAGGGGCAGGAGGAGTGTGTGCAGAACCCAGGGTTCCACCTGGGGGCTCTGGGGTTCCTTGTCCCATTTTCACTGTGTACAGAATTATCCAGCAACCCAGCCTGAAAGAGTTTGATTTCCAAGGGCCCAGACCCCTCAGGAAGGAAGGTTTGAGTCACACCCCTAAGGAATGTGCCGAGAGCCCCGCTTTTGTGCTCTGAAACCCCCAACGGTGTTGGTGCAGAGGCCCTGCTGCCCATGGGCTGTCCCCAGACAGTGATGGGTCACAACAGGGGCGCTGAGGCAGGCCCATTCCTGGGACACAGGGGACTCCTCCATGGCTTTGCTCAACTCCCCTTAGGTTGCCTGTGGTGTAGGATGCGTCAAACAAACCTTCTCTCCTTCTGTCCTCATGTGGGCTCAGACCTGCACCAGGGTCTGCAGCTTCCCCAGGGGTGTCTGGCTGCTCCCCACATTCTCTGACAGGTGCGCCCCCTCATAAATGCTGCTGAGTTTAATCCCACCTTGTCATCGGCTTCTTGGAGGACTCAGAGTAACAAAATCATTTCCATCTGCACACAAATGAGCTATTACTTATTCCAACTCATAAAATATTTCTGTTTATCCAACTTCTACCATTTTGCTGGTGTTTGTATTATCTGTTTGAGTTAATAAATGTTTGTTGTGTTAAGCCACTAAATAGTAGGGTAGTTTGTTACACAGCAGTAGATACCTAATAAAGCTCTCTTAAGTTTCTGCTACTCCATAGGTATTATCTACGTCTCTGTTATTTCCTTGTGTTTTGCTAATGTGAGCTATACTTGCTGTTTCCAATTCCTCTCCTCTGGTGTTTTTTATTTTAGTTTGTCTTTTATCCTATCTTCCTAGGAGTGATTAAAAAAAATAGAATAACCAGGGATGGAATAGAAAATATGAATGGAAAACACAATAGAGCTGCTTCAGAAAAAACTTTAGAAGCACATGGTCACGGTGCTTTTAATAATCATGTGGTGTCCAAATCACTCTGACCCCATCTCATTAGAAAACTTATAGGATGCCCAAGGAATAGTTAGTTTTCAAAAAATCTTGTTGCTAGATTGGAGTTAACCATTTCTGCCTCCTGCATCAAACCAAAATTGTTGTCACTGTGCTAAGCTAGGTGTGTAGACTGAGGTTTAATACTCATATTTTTCTAACTGAAAAGCAATTCGATTAGGCAAATATTTTTGAAGATGATGTTTGAGTAAAAAATCGGCATTTGGAGCATTCTTTTTTTTTTTTTTTTTTTTGAGACAGAGTCTTACTCTGTTGCCCTGGGTAGAGTACAGTGGTGTCATTGTAGGTCAGTGCAACCTCCAACTCCTGGGCTCAAGCTGTCCTCCTGCCTCAGCCTCCCAGAGTGCTGGGATTACAGGTGTGAGCCACCTCACATGGTCTGGGCATTCTTATCAAACTATTTAAAACAATTTTTTATGTTCTTTCTTTCTTTTTTTTTAGAGACAGGGAGTTGCTATGTTGTCCAGGTGGATGTGGAACTCCAGGACTCAGGTGATCCTCCAGCTATAGCCTCCCAAGTCCCAGGGATTGTAAATGTCAGCCACTGTGCCCAGCCCTGAATCTTCTTAGAAAAAAACAAAGACAGTTTTTATTTAAAGGCATTATTGTTATGGCACTGAAGTCTTGGAACTCTTGGATCCAGCTACTGTATGTTCTCAACTTTGTAGCAACTTATTGAAGAGAACATTATCATTAAAGGCATTTGCATGAAAATCTTAGAGATGTTCTTGTATCTCCCTTCTCTGTCTCAAATGTCTTATGCAGCACCCAATGCTCTGTGATGTCTCAAACTTTTAATCATTACTTTGAAAAGAGAAGTTTAAAGCATTGAAGAAAAATAATGAGAGGAAAGAAGCATTTTATTTACAAAGTCCTGAAACAATCATTTTAATTTTGCTTTTGACATGTATGCAAAGTCACTGATACTCCTCCCTTCAAGAGGTGCAGCTTAATTCTCTCCCTGTGAGTGTGGCCTGGACTAAATGCTTCACTTCTGACTGACAGAGCAATGCTGATGTAATAGTTTGTGACTCTGGGTGTAGGACACGAAACTCACTGTGGCTTCCACCTTGGTTCTCCCTCTCTGGGATCATGAGCTCTGCAGGAATGAGCTGCTGTGTCATAAGCAGCCCTATGGAAAGGTCCATGTGCCAGAAACCAAGGCCTCCTGGGACCAGCCAACAAGCAGCTGAGGCCTCTTCCAGCAGCCATATGAGTGAGCCATGTTTCATGGAACGCCAGCCCCAGTCCAGCCCTCAGATGACACTGCCCTGACTGACAACTGGACTGCAACCCTGTGAGAGGCCCTGAGCCAGGAGCACTCAGGGAAACCTCTCCTGGACACCTGACCATCAGAAACCGTGGGAAGTGATAAATGCTTGTTGTTTTGAGCTGCTAAGTTTTAGATAATACATTTCACAAAAAGAGGGAATGAATTATTGTACTTTAATATTCATTTGCTTTACATTAATCATAAGATATTAAACATGTCATTTGGTTTTAAGATGTAAGAAGAATTTCCATGGCTAAATAGGGTGTATTTTATTACCACTCACAACCATCTATTTACTTGAACTTCTATTTCCAACTGTGACCCAATTGAATACAAAAGGAAGATCCGGGCCATGCTAGGCTGATTCTGTGATGTCCCCCAGTAACCACCCCCGGCTTATTCACCTTCCCCCGTTATTGGATCACCACAAATGTAGGTGCTGCTGCAAAGGGACTTGCAGGTACAGTTAAGGTCCCAAATCAGTTGACTTTAGGACAAGGGATTATCCTGGATTGGCCTGTCCTGATCCAGGTGAGCTCTTAAAAGCACTGGGTTCTTCCTGAGCATGAGATTCACAGTGTGAGAGGGACTTGGTGTGGGGATTTCTTCCCATGTGAGCTTTGAAAGCGCAGAGGCTGCATGGCAGAGACTGCTGGGGACACCAGGAATTGGGAGCAGCCCTCCCCACCCTCCACCCTGACAGCCAGCAAGGAATCAGGGACCTCAGTCCTGCAACTACCAGAAACTGAACTCTGCCCACAGGCTCCATATAAGCTTGGGGAGGACCCAACCTCAAGATGAGGACACGGCTTTGTGAAACCCTGAAAAACAGAAAATCTGTCCACACCACGCCCGGATTTCTGACTAAGAAACAGTAAACAAATAAATAGGTGTAGTTTAAAGCCGATAAATTTGTGGTAATTTGTTATGTAGTAACAGAAAATTAATACACAGGCTCAATAGATAAGCACATAACATTTTTTTCACTGGACTGAATTTATTAACTGATAATGCAATTACTTGCATGAAATAAAATCTTTCCTAAATTTTTTAGTATTTTTATGTGATTAAATTAAATTTTACTACAATCATATTTTGTTCATTCATTCGGCAAAGAATAATTTAGTGCCTACTATGTACCATGTACTCCTTTACATACTGGGGTTACAACTTTGACCCAAACAGCCCAAAGCCCCTGTGCCCATGTGCCTTACATTCCAGAGGCTTCGCAAGAGCAAGACAGAGCCATCAGAGCATTTTAAGTGAAGAAATGACAGAATCTGACTCACATTAGCAGGACTGCTGACCACTGTGGGGAGGACACTTGGGGAAGTAGGTGAGGGGACAGTGCTAGTGCCGCAGGTCCGGAGTGAGAGGCGGTGGGACTAAGGGGAGAAGTGGCCTGAAGGATGAGAGGGACAGAGGGAAGGGAGGAGAAGCAGGAGCTGAGGAACAGGAGCAGAGGGAAAGAGTTCTAAAGCAGCGGAATTCTCAGATTCAAACACAGTGTTTTATAGATTTTAATACGCTTATCTACAGAGCCTAGCTGGGTGTTCTTTGCATTTGGTAATTAATACATTTGTGAGGCTGCCTAAAACCTAATGTTAATCAGGTTAAAAAAAAATACCAAGTGTCTTCCCAAAATATGCACACAGCTTAGACGTGAATGATTCAGGAAAACAGGCAAGGCGCGAACACTGGTGAGGGGCATTCTGACTGAGCGCGTGCAGCCTTGAAGTGATTAAAGTCCTACAACCCCTGGCTGAAATAGACAGTAACAGATTGTGCTCCTTTATATGAGGGGATGTCCTGGACTCTCGCACACAGACTCGGGGCTATGGAACGAAGAAAATTTTAAAATACAACAACTCAGAGTCCAAGACACATCGTCTAGGAGAGTAAAACTTGGGAGCGTTGTGAGTCTAACTGTAACCCGTTTAAACATGTTTATATATCGAGGGGCCAAACTCACTTCTTTTACACCTTAGATTCCTGATCTTCCAGGGGTTACCAAGACTGTGCTGCCCACCCTAGTCAACAAGCAAAAAGGAAACGGGTCTCTATGGGAATCTTTCCATATGGTGTGTTCAGACAGGAAGTCTCCAGGTTTAAAGAGAAAACTCCATTCTCTTACACCTGCAGTCCCAGGGCGAGCTCACTCTGGCATCAAGTTCCCTGGGGTGCGTTTTCTTCCGGAAGAGTCCAGGGGGAGAGGAAAGGAGTAGGAGGCAGGGAGTCCAGTTCAAGGAGAGGGATTCCGGGGCGGGAAGTGAAGGGGCCGGGCCTGGGCCCAGCCTGGGGGTCTCTCCTGGTTTCCTCAGACAGCTCCTGGGCCGGGACTCAGGGAGACAGTGCGACAAAGAGCGCTCGGTGCAGGAGGAGAGGGGTCAGGGCAGTGTCGCAGCGCCCCGAGCGTGGCTCTCAGGGTGTCAGTCCCGAGGGCGGTGTCCGGGACCCCCAAGCTCAGCCTTGGGGATTCCCATCTCCCCGGGGTTTCACTTCTCCCAGTCCCAACCCGAGTCAGGTCCTTCTTCCTGGATACTGCTGACGCGGCCCCAGTTCTCACTCCCATTGGGTGTTGGTTTCCAGAGAAGCCAATCAGCGTCGCCGCGGTTCCCGGTTATAAAGTCCCCAGGGACCTAGCCTGAGCAAGAGTGAGACCCCATCTCTACCAAAAAGAAAGGGGAAAAGAAAAACCAGTTGGGCATTGCAGGGTGCCTGTAGTCCCAGCTACCCGGGAGGCTGAGGCAGAAGGATCGTTAGAGCCAGGAGTTGCAGTTTGCAGTGAGCTACAATGACGCCACTGCACTCTACCCAGAGCAATGGAGTGAGACTCTGTCTCAACACACATACACACAAAAAACGGCAACTGAGCACCCCTTCTCACAATCCCCACCCCTATTTTAAATTTTTTTTAAAAAAGCAATCCATGTAACCAAAAACATTTGTACCCCCATAATATTTTGAAATAAAAAAAATTATTGCAAATTTTTCAGAAACAATAATGATACTGTGGTGGTTTTCCAAGAGCCTTTATCTTTTAGAGATACCGAAATATTTATGATGAAAATAATATAATGTAATATATTTATGAAGCTATAAAACTATCACCACGGATCTAATTTTAGAACATTTTCATCACCCAGAAAAGAAATCTTATGCTCATTTGTATTTATACCCCATTCCAACCCCCAGCCCTAGGCAACCACTAATCATTCTGTCTCTGTACATGTGCCTATCGTGGACATTTCACGTAATTGTATTCATAGCATATGTGGCCTTTGGAGTCTGTCTTCAGACAGATGTGTTCTAGGTTCATCCACTTGTAGTATGTATCAGTATTTCATTCTTTTTATTGCTGAATAATATTCCAATTAGTTTTCAAAAAGGTATGTAGGCAATTCAAGAGGGGAAAGAAGTCTTTTCAACAAATGGAACTGGAACAACTGATTTCCATACGCAAAAGAATGAATTTGAACCCTTACTTCATACCATACACAAAAATTAATTCAAAAATTCATCATACACCTAAATGTAAGAGCTAAAACTGTAAAACTGTTAGAAAAAAGCCTAAGGGTAAATCTTCATGATGTTGGCTTAGACGATTATTTCTTACATGTGACACCAAAACACCAGCAATAAAACGAAATGTCAATAATTGGATTTCATCAAAATTAAAAACTTTTGTGCTCCAAAAGGCCCCAGCAAGAAAGTGAAAAGACAAGCAACAGAATGGGAGCAAATATTTGCAAATCATATATCAGAAAAGGGACTTGTTTCTAGAATATAAAAAATTTTATGACTCGATAATGATGATTAAAAAATGGGCTAATGATTTGAATCATTTTTCCAAAGAAGATATACAAATGACCAATAAACACATGAAAATACACTGGGGCTGACTTAGCTTCCAGAATCCATAGGTTTACATCTCTTGCCAAATTTGGGAGTTTTTCAACCATTATTTCTTTGAAATCATTTTTCTGCTCTGCCTTCTTTCTCTTCTCCTTAAACTGTGATGACATGAATGTTAGCTCTTTCGTCATAGTCCCATAAATCTCTGAATCTCTGTTCACTTTTTTCAATCTATTTTCTCTCTGTTGTTCAGATTGGGTAATTTATCTTCTATCTTTTTTCCCACAGCATCTGTTGTTGTGATTTGATCTTCTTTTAAGTTCACTGAATCTTTCCTCTATCCTCTTCTTTCTGCTATGAAGCCAATTTATTGAATTTTCAATTTCAATCATTATATTTTTAAGTTCTAACATTTCTGTTTGTCCTTCTTTATACCTTCTAGTTTTTGCCAAGAATATTTTTTTTCATTTGTTTCAAGAAAGTTTATGAGTGCTTGTTGAAGCATTTATTTTTATTTTTATTTTTTTGTATTTTTTATAGAGATGGAGTATTGCTATGTTGCCCAGGCTGATCTTGAACTCCTGGCCTCAAGCAATCCTCCTGCCTTGGCCTTCCAAAATGCTGGGATTACAGACATGAGCCACTGTCCCTGGCCAAAGCATTTTTAATATTTGCTTTAAAATAATCCTCTACTTTAAATATGTGTCAGATAATTCCAACATCTAGGTCATCTTGGGTGTTGGTGTCTATTAATTTTGTTTTCTTATTCCATTTGAGATTTTCCTGATTCTTAGTGTGACAAATGATTTTCAATTATATCTTGCACATTTTGGATAAGATGCTATGAGACTCTGGATCCTATTTTGACCTGTTTTAGGAGGTACCCTCTGACACTGCACCAGTGGAGGAAAGAGTGTGCTTCCTCACTGCTGTCAGGTGGGGACAGATGTCCAGGCTTCTCACTTGGCCTCTGTTGACACTTGCAGAGGCAGGGCACCTTGTTATTGCTAGGTGCAGTTGGGAGTTCAGGCTTCCCGCTAGGTCTCTGCTGACAAACACTGGCTGAGAGAGGGTGAAGCACTTCATTCCTGCTCCTCACTTGGTCTCCAGTGACATTGTTGTTGTTTTTTTTTAATTTTTTTTTATTTCAACATATTACGGGGGTACAAATGTTTAGGTTATGTATATTGCCCTTGCCCCACCTGAGTCAGAGCTTCAAATGTGTCCATCCCCCAGATGGTGCGCACCACACCCATTAGGTGTGTATATACTCATCCCTTCCTCCCCCCTCCCATCTCCCTGACACCTGATGAATGTTATTACTGTATGTGCGCTTAGGTGTTGATCAGCTAATGCCAATTTGATGGTGAGTACATATGGTGCTTGTTTTTCCATTCTTGGGATACTTCACTTAGTAGAATGGGTTCCAGCTCTATCCAGGATAATACAAGAGGTGCTATATCACCATTGTTTTTTGTGGCTGAGTGGAACTCCATGGTATACATATACCACATTTTATTAATCCACTCATGTATTGATGGGCACTTGGGTTGTTTCCACATCTTTGCAATTGTAAGTTGTGCTGATACAAACATTCTAGTGCAGGTGTCTTTTTTTTTTCTTTTTTTTCCCCCAGAACCCCCCAACAGATGTCTTTTTCATAGGATGTCTTTTGTTCTTTTGGGTAGATGCCCAGTAATGGGATTGCTGGATTGAATGGTAGATAACAGACTTAAGCCTAAGGTGTGAAACTATAAGAATTCTAGAAGAAAATGTTGGAAAAACCCTTATGGACATTGGCCTAGGCAAAGAATTTATGAAAAAGACTCCAAAGGCATTCACAGCAACAACAAAAATAAATAAATGGGACCTGATCAAATTAAAAAGCTTTTGCACAGCCAAGGAAACTATCTTGAGAGCAAACAGACAACCTACAGAATGGGAGAAAATATTCACATGCTACACATCCGATAAAGTTATCCAATAGATAACTAGAATCTGTATAGAACCCAGGAAAATCAGCAAGAAAAAATCAAACAACCCTATCAAAAAGTGGGCAAAGGACATGAACAGAAACTTTTCAAAAGCAGACAGACTAATGGCTAACAAACATATGAAAAAATGCTCAACATCTCTAATCATCAGGGAAATGCAAATCAAAACCACAGTGAGATATCACTTATCCCCAGTGAGAATGGCCTTTATCAAAAAGTCCCAAAACTATAAATGTTGGCGTGGATGCGGAGAGATAGGGACATTCATACAGTGCTGGCGGGACTGCAAACTAGTGCAACCTCTGTGGAAAGCAATATGGAGATATTGTAAAGAGATACAAGTAGAACCACCATTTGATCCAGTGATGTTGTGATGAAGGGGGCTTTGGTACCATCAGGCAGGGCTGGAAGTCGCAGCTTCCACTTGATCTTGGATGCTGCGCCAGCAGTGGGGAGGGGTGCCCCAGCTGGGTAACGGTGGATGTCTAAACTGTGGTGTCACCCTGGTGTGATTTTGTCCTGCGAGGCTGTTCTTGGAGCAGTAGTCTTGTATCTCCGTCCACCTTCTCTCCTACCTAAGTGCGTGCCACCACCCCATGGAAGATTCGATGGACATGGACATGAGCCCCCTGAGGCCCCAGAACTATCTTTTTGATTGTGAAGTAAAGGCCGGCAAAAATTATCACTTTAAGGTGGATAATGATGAAAATGAGCACCAGTTATCTTTAAGAACGGTCAGTTTAGGGGCTGGTGCAAAGGATGAATTGCACATTGTTGAAGCAGAGGCAATGAATCATGAAGGCAGGCCAATTAAAGTAACACTGGCAAATTTGAAAATGTCTGTACAGCCAACCATTTTCCTTGGAGGCTTTGAAACATCACTGCCGGTTGTTTTATGGGTGAAGTGTGGTTCAGGGCATGTGCATGTTAGTGGGCAGCACTTAGTAGCTGTGGAAGAAGATGCAGAGTCAGAAGATGAAGAGGAGGAGGATGTGAAACTCTTAAGTATATCTGGAAAGCGATCTGCCCCTGGAGGTGGTAGCAAGGTTCCACAGAAAAAAGTAAAACTTGCTGCTGCTGAAGATGATGGTGATGAAGATGATGATGATGATTTTGATGGTGAGGATACTGAAGAAAAACTCCAGTGAAGAAATCCATACGAGACACTCCAGCCAAAAATGCACAGAAATCAAACCAGAATGGAAAAGACTCAACACCATCAACACCAAGATCAAAGGATCAAGAATCCTTCAAAAAAACAGGAAAAAACTCCTAAAACACCAAAAGGACCTAGTTCTGTGGAAGACATTAAGGCAAAAATGCAAGCAGGTATAGAAAAGGGTGCTTCTCTTCCCAAAGTGGAAGCGAAGTTCATCGATTATGTGAAGAATTGCTTTTGGATGACTGACCAGGAGGCTATTCAAGATCTCTGGCAGTGGAGAAAGTCTCTTCAAGAAAATAGCTTAAACAATTTGTTAAAATTTTCCGTCTTGGCCGGGCACGGTGGCTCACGCCTGTAATCCTAGCACTCTGGGAGGCCGAGGCAGGTGGATTGCTCAAGGTCAGGAGTTCAAGACCAGCCTGAGCAAGAGCAAGACCCCGTCTCTATCAAAAATAGAAAGAAATTAATTGGACGGCTAAAAATATATAGAGAAAAAATTAGCCAGGCATGGTGGTGTGTGCCTGTAGTCCCAGCTACTCGGGAGGCTGAGACAGTAGGATTGCTTGAGCCCAGGAGTTTGAGGTTGCTGTGAGCTAGGCTGGCCACGGCACTTGCCCCAGGCAAGACAGTGAAACTCTGTCTCAAAAAAAAAAAAAAAAAATTCCGTCTTATTTCATTTCTGTAACAGTTGATATCTCGTTGTCCTTTTTATAATGCGGAGTGAGAACTTTCCCTACTGTGTTTGATAAATGTTGTCCAGGTTCCATTGCCAAGAATGTGTTGTGCAAAATGCCTGTTTAGTTTTTAAAGATGAAACTCCACCCTTTGCTTGGTTTTAAGTATGTATGGAATGTTATGATAGGACATAGTAGTAGCAGTGGTCAGGCATGGAAATGGGGAGACAAAAATATACATGTGAAATAAACCCAGTATTTTAATGAAGTAAAAAAAAATAAACTGTGGTGTCTGAACTCCCCAGTTGGCCTTTGCTGGCAGGTATGGGGGTGGGCACTCTTTTTGTGTGTGTTTTTTGCCAGGAGTAGAGCGATTATTGTCTAAAAGTTTTCTGTCTTTCCAGGATGTCCTTTTTTTTTTTTTTCTTTTTTTTTTGAGACAAGTCTCACTCTCTTGCCTGGGCTAGAGTGCCATGGCATCAGCCTAGCTCACAGCAACCTCAAACTCCTGGGCTCAAGCAATTCTCCTGCCTCAGCCTCCTGAGTAGCTGGGACTACAGGTACACGCCACCATGCCTGGCTAATTTTTTCTATATATTTTTTAGTTGTCTAGCTAATTTCTTTCTATTTTTAGTAGAGACAGGGTCTCGCTCTTGCTCAGGCTGGTCTCTAACTCCTGAGCTCAAACAATCCGCCCGCCTCGGCCTCCCAGAGTGCTAGGATTACAGGCGTGAGCCACCGCGTCCGGCCTATAGTAACTTTTGAAATTGGGAAGTATAAGTCCTCCTGTACTTTGTCAAAACTGTTTTGGCTATTCTGGGTTCTTAGCATTTCCATATGAATTTTAAAATCAGCTTGACACTTTCCAGAAAAAAAAAAAAAGTCAGCTGAGATTTTGATAGGCAATGGGTTGAATCTATACATCAATTTGGAGAGTATTGCCACCTTAACAATATTAAGTCTTCTGACCTAAGAAAATGAGATGTCTATTTACTTAGATATTATTTTTTTTTCTTTTTTTTTTTTTTTGAGACAGGGTCTCGCTGTATTCCCCAGGCTAGAGTGCAGTGGTGTCATCGTAGCTCACTGCAACCTCAAACTACTGGGGATCTAGAGATCCTCCAACTTCAGCCTCCAGAGTAGCTGGGACTACAGGAATGCACCACCACTCCCAGGTAATTTTTCTATTTTTTTGTAGTGATGGGGTCTCGCTCTCTTGTTCAGGCTGGTCTCAAACTCCCGGCCTCAAACGATCATCCCACCTCAGCCTCCCAAAGTGCTAGGATTACAGGCATGAGCCACGGTGCCTGACCTTAATTTCTTTCAGCAGTGTTTTGTAGTTTTCAGTGAATGAATCTTGCCATCTTTTGTTCAATTTATTTCAGAGAAATTTATTTTTTCATAATATTGGAATGGAACTGTTTACTTTATTGTATTTTTAATTGTTCAATAGCTATAACATAGAAATTCACTTGAATTTAGTGATCTTGTATCCTAGGACCTTGCTAAACTTGTTCATTAGTTCTAGTAATGTTTAGAGAGATTTGGTAGAATTTCCTGCATAGAGGATCATGTCATCTGCAAATGAATATAATTTTACTTCTTTATACTTCCTTTTCATTTCTTCCATTCCAAGCTGGATACCTTTTCTCTCTTTCTCTTTTGGGCCTAATTACACTGGGCAGAATCTCCAATATGATGTTGAATAGAAGTGGCGAGAGTGAACATCCTTGTATTGTTCCCAAATTTCTGGTGAAAATATTAAGATTTTTACCGTTAAGCATGATTTTAGCTGTAGGTTTTCATGAATGCTCTTTCCCAGGGGAAATAGATTCCCTTCTTGTTATGATTTGTTGAGAGTGTTTATCAATGAATGAGTACTGGATTTCATCAAATACCTTTTGTGTGTTTATTGAGATGTCATCTGATTTTTTTGTCCTTTATTCTAACAATATGGTGTATTACATTACTTGAATTTTGTGTGTTATTTACTAATTCAATCTCTACTTCTTACAGGTCTATTCAGATTATCTTTTTTTCTCCCCTTGAGCCAGTTTCAGCAACTTGCGTCATTCTAGGAAATTGTCTATTTCATCTAAATTGTCTAATTTGTTGGTGCATAGTAATTAATAGTATTCTCATATATTTCATCAGTAGTAACGTCCCCTCTTTCATTCCTAATTTTAGTGTATAATTTATGTCTTCTCGTTTTCTTGGTCAGTCTAACTAAAGGTTTATCAATTTTGTTAATCTTTTCAAAGAGTCAACTTTCGGTTTCATTAATTTTCTCTATTTTTTCTTATTTTCTGCTTTATTTATTTCCAATTCAGTGTTTGTTCTTTTCTTCCTTCTGCTTGTTTTGTGTTTAATTTGTTCTTTTTCCTGCTTCTTAAGATGGAAGTTTAGATTATTGATTTGTGATCTTTATTCTTCTCTAATATAGGTATTACCAGCTATAAATTCTAAATATAGATTGAGCTGCATCTCAAAAATTCAGGGAAGTGTGTTTTCATTTGCATTCAACTCGAAATATTTTCTGATTTTCCTTGTGATTTTTTTCTTTGACCTATTGGTTGTTTAGAAGTATGCTGTTCAATTTTCACACACTTGTAATTTTCTCAAATTTCCTTTTGTTGATTTCTAATTTAACTCTGTTTGATCAGAGAACATACTTTGCATGATTTCAGTCCTTTTAGTTATTGAGACTTGTTTTGTGGCCTATCACATGGCCTATGCTGGAGTATCTTCCATATGCACTTGAGAAAAATGTTACATTCTGCTATTATTTAGTAGAGTGTTTTATAGACGTCAGGTTCAGGTAGCGGATAAAGTTGTTCAGATCTTCTGCGGGAAGACAGCTCTTACCTATCAGCCCTCTTTGTGGACTAAAGATAACTACCTCCCCAAGGCCACACTCTTTCCAGGGGCAACCCACCTCCCATGATTAATCAGTGGAGGGGTGCAACAGCTCAGCTCCCTCACCCGAATTCGGGACAGCTCTGAAAGGCCACCCCAGCTCTAGATTAAGTCTCAAAGTCTGCTTCCTGGAGACTCACCCTGTGTACCCTTATTCCATCAAACAATGACAATTCTGGTTTTGAAATATATTCCAAATTGGACTGCTTCTCACCATGCCCCTGTCATCTCTCACTGGTCACCACGCAGAGAATGGCCTAGTGAGGGACTTGGGGAAGGTTGGAAGCCAGGGAGCCACCTAAATGTGCTATGATAGGAAATTGGTTTAAATGAACTGGTAGAAAAGTGGGCAACCATTATGAATGACACTGGCTCGTGGGCTCCCTGACTGGGTGCACTGAGGAGGACACAACATCACTTCTGTGAAATTCCTGCCAAGACATTCATGAATGTCAGAAACACCCAAATTTAGGAATAGTCTACAAAATAAATGACCTGTATTCTTTAAAAATGTCAATATAGAGAAAGGCAAAGTGGGCCAGGCATGGTGGTTCATGCCTATAATCCTAGCACTTTGGGAGGCCAAGGCAGAGAGAACACTTGAGGCCAGGAGTTCAAGACCAGCTTGGGCAACATAGGGAGACCCAGTCTCAAGAGAAAAAGAAAGAAAGAAAAGAAATAGAGAAAGAGAGAAAGAAGAAGGAAAGGGAGAGAAAGAAGAAGGAAAGAGAGAGAAAGAAAGAAGACAGAAAGGCAAAGTCTAAAAAGACTTAGCAACTAAATGCAATGCATGATCTTAGATTAGCTCCTGGACCAAGGAAAAAAGTTGTTACGAAGGACATTATGGGGCAATTGGCAAAATTTAACTATGGACTGTAGATTAGATCATAGCACTATATCAGTCTAAGTTTCCTGATTTTAATAATTGTACTGTATTAAGCACAAGAATGCTCCTGTTTTTAGAAAATTTTGCACTGATGGGCTTAGGAATAAAGGAACACCTTGTGTGAAACTTACTCTCAGATGGTTCGGAAAAAGTATTAATGTGCATGTACAGGGAAATAATAATAAAGCAAATGTAGCCCAATGACATCAGCTGGTGAATGTGACTGAGGAATAGCCTGGAATTCTTTTCAGTATTCTTGCCCCTTTTCTGTGAGTTTAAAATCATTTCAAAATAAAAAGTTTAAAAGAAAAGAAGAAAAGAGTAACACCGGTTAAGTATATGCCTTGGCAGGGGAAGGTGCTCAGGTGCGCCAGGCTGCGGCCACGAGCGCTCCACGCTGGGGCGCCCACAGCTGATGCTGACACCTCCCGCCACCCTAGACCCTTAGTCCTCTGTGCCTCTAGAGGAACTCACTCTGTGCGTGGCTGACTCCAAAGCTGTCCTGGGTTGACTCAAGACAGTAGAATGAGCTTCTCAGGGCAATGCATTCCCTTTTGTGATTTGATTTCTCACAAATTGGGGGAAATAAAAACTACCTAAATTCAGTGTTTGCCATAGATAATCCAGACTGCAAAATTGGAAGTAGACTATGTTCACTTGTCATGGATAATGACAGTCTTACACATTCCCCTCCACAGGAAGGCCTGGATTTCCCCCAAACCAGCCCAGCATCTTGCCCGCTCCCCAGAAGGAGAAAAATAAGTCCCAGCAAGTGCCAAGGGAAGGCCCAGAAGTCCCCTGGGTTCCCTCTGCCAAGGTGAGTGGTTTCAAATTATGACAAGTTGCAGGTTCTCCAAGAAGCATCTGTCCCAACCTGGCAAATTAAGCATCCTCTCCTGGGAAGAAGAATAGGGAGATCTCTGACCACCCCACACCTGTTTCCAGGTCCTGCCTCTCCTGGGGCACAGGGGCAGCCACCTTGCAGTCCCCATCTCTAGAAAGGAGAGACACATCAACAAACAGAAGGGACTGCCCCCCACCCCAGGGTTCCAGGAGCCCAATTCTATCACCTCCCTCCTATCACCTGCCCTCCAGACACACTGTCCTGCTACCCCCCACTTCCCCAGGGGTTGTCAGGGACAGAAGGCCCCTCCCTCAGCCCCCCCAGTGTTCCTCCACCCTCCCCCACCCCCATCACTAGGGTGTCCAGGACATTGTGTGACTCAGGAAACAGCTCAGACGTGAAGCTTGCAGCAGGCCGAGGAGGAGGAAGAAGGGGCAGTGGGAGCAGAGGAGGCGGCTCCCGCCTCATGAGGGCTCTGAGGGTCCCTGCCTGAAGAGACACGGGACCTGGGCTTGGAGCAGGGGCTCTGGAATGCAGCCCCCTTCGCTGCTGCTGCTGCTGCTGCTGCTGCTGCTGCTGCGTTTCTCAGTTGTCACGACCAGAGGTAAGGCACGGGGTGGGAGAGGTGGGGGGACCCATCTCCCTTAGGGGGATGTCCAGTGGGGTGGGGGAAAAGGGCCAAGACTCAGGCTTTGAGCGTACATTGGATGGAGGAGATTCTCACCCCCTAAATAGGGACAGCCTGCAGGGAGAGATGATTCCACCACTGGAGCTGCACAGACCAAGGCTTTGGGCCTGGCGCCAGGGGTGGTGGCTGCTGGGGGATGGGTGAGAGGGTGCCCAGCCCCAGGGAGAAGGTCGTCATCCCTGGAGCCAAGAGGCAGAGGGCTCTTGCAGCCATGCTAAGGAGCCACACAGAGAGTGGACAGACCGACCACCTGCTGGGTAAGAGAGAAGAGCGAAGCAGGAGATGGAGACATGGAAGGCCAAGGGCCCACCAAGTCCCTTTCCTGGTCCAGCTGTCCCCACCCCCCGGATGGCTTCATGCTGGGCCCTTCCGGGAGGAAATCCCTTCTAAGCCTCAGCCATTCACCTCCTGGAGCCCCTGGGCCCCCCCTCCTGATCCCTGTTGTCTTGCTTCCCAGGGATGGAGCCTGAGGCTGGACTGGGGAGGCCAGGGAATAAACAGGAAAGGGGGTGGGGTGGAGGGGCTGGGCGGCTGGGGAGCGTATGAGGAAGAGGGTGGTGTGGAGCACCTGGAGGAGGCCAGGCGGAGGCACAGCGCCCTCGGCTGTCTCCCCCTCTTCTCCTCCCTAGGGCTGCCGTGTGGGAGTCTCCCCGAACCCTGTGCCAACGGAGGCACCTGCCTGAGCCTGTCTCGGGGGCAAGGGGCCTGCCAGTGAGTGTGGCTCCCCTGGGAGTGGGAGAAGAGAGAAAGTGGGTGGGAGAGCAGGGAGAGAGAGGGGACAAAGTGGGACCAAAGGAGAATGGGTGGGCGCCAGGTGCGGGAGAGGAAGGGAAACGCACGAGGCGAGGAGGGAGGTGGGAGAGAAGGAGAGGGGCCAGTGCTGCCAGTTTTCCTCTCCCCACCCTCACACAGGTGTGCCCCTGGCTTCCTGGGTGAGATGTGCCAGTTTTCTGACCCCTGCCAGGACTCCCAGCTCTGCCAGAATGGGGGCAGCTGCCAAGCCCTGCCTCCCACCCCCTGGGGGTCCTCCGGCCCTCCCTCCCACTTGGCCCCCAGCTTCTTCTGCACCTGCCCCCCTGGCTTCACTGGGGAGAGATGCCAGGACCAGCTCAAAGACCCCTGTCCTCCCTCCTTCTGCTCCAAAAGGGGCCGCTGCCACATCCAAGCCTCAGGCCGCCCACAGTGCTCCTGCCTACCTGGATGGACAGGTGAGCGCTGATGAGGGTGGCAAGAAGGGGACAGGCAGGAGCGGTGGATGGGGCAGTGGGGTGGGGAAGATGGAACTGCAGCCTGTGAGGCCGGGAGCCCTTTGAGGACAGAAGCCATGAGAGCCAACATGCCAATTCTTGGTGACCCACTTACCCAAGATTGACATTCACCAGTAAGGTTGTGCAGATTGCTAAAGTGTTGAACTATTTCCAAACTAAGGGTGCCATTAGCCCCCTTTGTGCACCATTCTGATGCCCTTCGTGGCCCCTCAATCTCCCCTCTCCGCGGCAGCTAGAGGGTGATTGCCCAGGGTGCCGGCGCCTCCAGTACTCTGTATTCTCGGCATCTGAATGGCGCCATGCGGAGTGGTGGGTGCCCATAGCACCCCGGACAGATGGCAGGGGTGGGAGGTGTGATGCAGACAGGAGGGATGGGCCCCAGGGAGAGGAATGGGGGCCATCCCAGGAGGAGTGTAACCCTGGGGCCAGCGTAGTGCCGCAGAGTAGGGGTTCTGGGGCAGCCCCCGGATCCAAATAGTGGCTCTGCCACTGACCAGCTATGCAACCTTGCATAAGATATTTCAGCTTTCTGGGTCCTCGTTTGTCAGCTGACAAGCAGAGAGACTAATGCCCACACTTCACAAGGCTGTCGAAAGGATGGAAGGGGCTGATGCTCAGGAAGGCCTGCTTAGCGCTGTCCCTGACACATGGTGCGTGCACAGGGAATGGTGGCTGCGGCCCCTTCACTGTCGCCATCAGCACGCGGGCTGTGAAGTGAGTCTCCAAGTGACTAAACCCCCCTAAAGATTAGGAAGTGAGGATCAGAGAGGCAAAGCCACTCACCCAAGGGCATAAACCAGTTGTGGCCCCACAAGGGGCCAACTTGAGTCCCCTGCCTGCAGATGCTGGGTGCTTTCTACCTCCCCCAAGGAGGTTGCCACTGAAGGGACCCATGTCCCAGATTTTCCCCGACAGGGCCAGTGTGCAATACTGCCATTGCTAGATACACGTCCTATTTTCAGTTTAAAACATATGGTCACTCCAGATGAAACCCTCCCAAGATATGGTAAAACTGAGTTCAGGGTGAACAGGGCAAAGAGAATGTGGTAATAGGGGGAAGGCAGTATGGGAATTAGACACAGGTCACTCAGAGTGAGAGCTGGGTGATGCCAGATGGGCTGGATTGTGCAGTGCTAGAAACAGCCCCTCTGCCTCTGCCTCAGGCGAGCAGTGCCAGCTCCGAGACTTCTGCTCAGCCAACCCCTGCGTCAATGGAGGGGTGTGTCTGGCCACATACCCCCAGATCCAGTGCCGCTGCCCTCCTGGCTTCGAGGGTCATGCCTGTGAACACGATGTCAACGAGTGCTTCCTGGACCCAGGACCCTGCCCCAAAGGCACCTCCTGCCATAACACCCTGGGCTCCTTCCAGTGTCTCTGCCCTGCGGGGCGGGAGGGTCCACACTGTGAGCTCCAGGCAGGACCCTGCCCCCCCAGGGGCTGTCCTAACGGGGGCTCCTGCCAGCCGGTGCCAGGGGGAGACTCCACCTTTCACCTCTGCCTCTGCCCCCAAGGTGCGTCCTCACAGGGGCTTTCCTGCAGCCCCTCTCGGGCCGGGAGGGTGGTCTCCCTTGGATGCCACCCCCAGCTGAGCCCGTTCCCCTGTCAGGTTTCACAGGCCCTGACTGTGAGGTGAATCCAGATGACTGTGTCAGCCATCAGTGTCAGAATGGGGGCACTTGCCAGGATGGGCTGAACACCTACACCTGCCTCTGCCCAGAGACCTGGACAGGTGAGTCGTTCAAGCCAAGTTCACGGCACCAGTGGCCCAGGTAGTCAGCCCCTGCCAGCCCTAGTCCCAGCGCTCCCACCGTCAGCCCGCATCCCTCCCCTCTGCCTGCAGGCTGGGATTGCTCCCGAGATGTGGATGAATGTGAGGCCCAGAGTCCCCCTCGCTGCAGAAACGGGGGCACCTGCCAGAACTCAGCTGGTGGCTTTCACTGTGTGTGTGTGAGTGGCTGGGGAGGCACGGGCTGTGAGGAGAACCTCGACGACTGTATCGCTGCCACCTGTGCCCCAGGATCCACCTGCATTGACCGTGTGGGCTCCTTCGCTTGCCTCTGCCCACCTGGACGCACAGGTGTGGGGGCAGAGGCTATTAGGAGGTGGGAGGCAGAGATGGAGGGTGAGGGAAGTACCAGGAGGGCCACTGGGAGCTCCAGGTGGCATCTGAGAGCCTTTCCCCCATCCTGCCCCTCCAGGCCTCCTGTGCCACCTAGAAGACATGTGTCTGAGCCGGCCATGCCACGAGGAAGCCCAGTGCAGCACCAGCCCCCTGACTGGCTCCACGCTCTGCCTGTGTCAGCCTGGCTACTCAGGGCCCACCTGCCACCAGGACCTGGACGAGTGTCAGATGGGTGAGGCACCCGCACACCAGAGCCTCTGCACCCCCGAGAGGCCTCAGCATGGAAGATAGGAAAGGGAAGATTGCTTTTCAAATTAAAAAAAAAAAAGCATCATTTTCCTTGAATTTTCCAGATCTGGCATCTCTTCCCTACATGTTCCTCTCCAGGGCTCAGCCCTCCAGGCCCCAAGCATTTGTTCCCTTAGTCTTTCTCCACCTTATGAACACAAACCCCTTCCCCAGTTTGGTTTCATCTACCACACACAGGCACCCACACCTTCCCTGCCACCTGGCCTCCGCGCCCTTCCCGCCCCGGCCCCTGTGGACCCCTGCTCTTCCCTCTCCCCAGCCCAGCAAGGCCCCAGTCCCTGTGAACATGGCGGCTCCTGCCTCAACACCCCTGGATCCTTCAACTGCCTCTGTCCACCTGGCTACACGGGTTCCCGTTGTGAGGCTGACCACAACGAGTGCCTGTCCCAGCCCTGCCACCCCGGCAGCACCTGCCTAGACCTCCTTGCCACCTTCCACTGCCTCTGCCCACCAGGTACCAGTTGAAGGGGGCCTTGGGTGGGGAAGACAGGGAACTAATCCTGAGCCCACTGGAATCGCCCCTCCAAGAGCAAGGATAGCCTCAGGCCAGTCAGCGTCAGTTGCCCCAGGCTGCTTCTCCTCTCCCTACCCGCAGATGAAAACTCAGGGATACTCATGGCCCCTAGGAGAAGGGTTGCCACAGACAGTAGTGAGGTTGTAATTTCTCAGCTCTGGGGCACCATCATTCATCTCACAGTCATCACAGAGTGCACAGCCTGGTCCACTGTACACAGCAGCCCAGGAAGGGAGGGCAGAAAAGTAGTTAATAAACTTTCTGTGCTGCAGCCTCTGCTCAGGTCAATCCAGAATGCTCCGCCTGATCACAGAAACTCTCCCAATTAGAGACATAAGGTAATCCCTTAAAATCCCAAAAGCCCTGTGTGCTTGAATTTGGTGCAACAGGTAAGGAATGCTGCAATACTGCACCCCCCTCCAGGCTAGTTTTAAGGGGAAACATCTCCCCAGGGAGAGAGTGACAGAGGTAATATCAGGGACTAGACGAAACCAGAAAAATTATAGCTGACTTTGTGCCAGGTACTAGCTGAATGTCTTACATACATTGTCTCATCTACTCTTTTCTTCTCTTTTCTTTTTTCTTTTTCTTTTTTTTTTTTTTTTTTTTTTTTTTTTTTTTTTTTTTTTTTTTTTTTTTTTGAGATAGGGTCTCTCTCTGTCACCTGGGCTAAAGTGCAGCGGTGTCATCACAGCTCACTGCAACCACAAACTCTCGGGCTCAAGTGATCCTCCTGCCTCAGCCTCTTGAGTGGCTGGGACTATAGGCATGTGCCACCACACTCAACTCAATTTTGTAGAGACATGGTCTCACTATTGCCCAAGCTGGTCTTGAACTCCTAGCTTCAAATGATCCTCCTGCCCAGGCCTCCCAAGGTGCTAGGATTACAGATGTGAGCCACCATGCCCGGCCTCATGTACTCTTTACAAGAATCCTGTGAGTTCAGCATTGTTACTATGCCCACTTTATAAATGAAGGAACTTGGCTGGGCACGGTGCTCACACCTGTAATCCTAGCATTTGGGGAGGCCGAGGCAGGAGAACTGTTTGAGGCCAAGGGTTCCAGACCATCCCGAGCAACCTAGCAAGACTCCATCCCTACAAAAAAAATCCTTTAAATATTAGCTGGGTGTGTGTGACGCATTCCTGTAGTCCCAGCTACTCAGGAGTCCGAGGCAGGAAGATAGCTTGAGCCCAGGAGGCTGAGGTTGCTGTGAGCTAGATGACGCCAGTGTACTCTAGCCTGGGCAACAGATCAAGACCCTGTCTCAAAAAAAAAGGGAAAGAAACTGAGGCACAGAGAGATTAAGTGACTCACCCAAGGTCACCCAAGGTCACTAGGAAGTGGCAGAGCTGAGATTCAAGGTAAGGGCTTCAATAGCTGTAACCAGGCTGGGTACAGTGGTGCACACCTGTAATCCCAGTACTTTGGAAGGCCAAGATGGAAGGAACACTTGGGGTCAGAAGTTTAAGACCAGCCTGGGCAACTTAGCAAGACTCCATCTCTAAAAAATAAAAAAAAATTTTAAGTTAGCAAGTCACAGTGGTGTGCGCCTGTAGTCCCAGCTACTGGGGAGGCTGAGGCAGGAGGATCACTTGAGCCCAGGAGTTGCAGGTCGCAGTGAGCTATGATCACACCACTCTACTCCAGCCTGGGCAACAAAGTGAGACCCTGTCTCTAAAAGAAAAAAAAAGTTATAACGACTACTCCACATCACCTTTCTAAGCTGAGCAGCACCCAAGGATAGCAGCTCAGGCCACCCATAGACAGACAGGAAAATAAGAGAAAGCTGTTCAGTCATCTGAAAAGCAAGGCTGTAGCTATCACAGAGCTTCTGAAGCGGACTCCCCAGGCAAGAGAAGGGAGGCAGCGAGTCCACACGTGGATCTTGCCTCAGTTCAGGGCAAGACAGTGAAGACCAGGAGGAAGCAGTGGGACGAACGTGGGAGCAACACATCTTCCAAAATGCCCTAAACAGCAGGAGCTCGTGGCTCGACAGTAGCGCATCTGACTCCAACATGCCCTTAAATCCCCCGCTTCGGGGTCCCTGCTCTCCCTGGCGCGGAGGCCTGCCTAGGTAGAACAAGAGGGTGAACCTGCCTCTAAGCAAATGCGCGTTTGTCCTGTTTGTACCTTGAGGACCTCCAGGCTGACTGGCTGAGCCCTGCCCTCTGTGTGCACAGGAACAGCCCCAAAGGCGCCTCCTCATGGCCCTCCTACAGGGCCCTCCTTCCTGCTGCCCGAGCCTTCGCACCTGCAGGAGGCAGAGCCACAGGCCTCAGAGCAGTAGAACCGAAGGGCTCTCCTTGTTCATCCACACACAGACAGAGCCCGGGGAGGGCTGCCCGATGGGGGCAAGTCAGAGGCAGGGCTTGTGCTAGACCCCGGGTCTCCACGGCAGAAGTGGGAGCAGCTGAGGAAGGGCCAGCCCGGCTGAGCCTCACCCCCCATGACACCCGTGTCCTCAGGCTTAGAAGGGCGGCTCTGCGAGGTGGAGACCAATGAGTGTGCCTCAGCCCCGTGCCTGAACCACGCTGACTGTCAGGACCTGCTCAATGGCTTCCTGTGCATCTGCCTGCCTGGTGGGTACAGACGCCCCTCCAGCCCCCCTCAGCTCTGCTCTCTCGAGCCTGCAGGGTGCAGGCCCAGCAGTCACCTCGGCCTCTTGAAGCTCTCTCCAGCCTGGCCGAGGAGTCCCCCATTTCTCCAACTCCTTCTCTGCTCCCCAGAGTCTCTTCTGCTACATCCTCAAATCTCCCCTTGGTTGCTCGCCCACCCTCATCCCTGCCCTGCTGACCCACCCAGAGAGCCCTCCTTTGCAGCCCTCCTGCGGTCCTCGGTGCGCTGTCCTTGCAGTTGCTGTTCTCGCCATGGACGCAGGGACGCTGCCCCAGACCATTCTCCTCCAGCCTCGCCGGACATCCCTCTGTCCCCTGCCATGATAATAACTACATGTGTTGGCTATTTTCTCCAGGCCAGCCACTTGGCTATGTCCTTTGGGGGCATTATGCCATTTAATCTTTTTACTGGCACCATGAGGTGGGGTCCATTATTATTTCCCTTTTACAGAATAGGAAACTGGAGCCTAGAGAGGTTGAGTGGCTTGCCCAAAGTCACACAGCCAGCAGGTGGCTGAGCCTCACCTTTTCTGCATCACTCTCCTGTCACCCCATGTCCACCTGCCCCAAGTGTCTTCTCTGGGAAGTCCTACAGGTTTACCTTTCCTGGCAACGGGAAGGGCTATGATGTGTCTCCCTCAATGACCTTGGCCTTCTCTCCCCACTCACTCCCTGCCCCACCAGGATTCACCGGCGCCCAGTGTGAGGAGGACATCAACGAGTGCGAGAGCTCTCCCTGCGCCAACGGTGGGCAGTGCCAGGACCAGCCTGGAGCCTTCCACTGCGAGTGTCTTCCAGGTAAGCTGAGCTGAGACACTGGCGGGGAGGATGGGGACAGGGGCAGACATCCGTGCAAGTCTCTGACCCTCCCACTGTGCCACAGGCTTTGAAGGGCCCCGCTGTCAGACAGAGGTGGACAAATGTCTGAGTGGCCCGTGCCCTGTTGGAGCTAGCTGCCTTGATCTCCCAGGAGCCTTCTTTTGCCTCTGCCCCTCTGGCTTCACAGGTCAGCAGGGGAGGTATGGGAAAAGACTAGCAGGATATTTGAGTCCAGCTGGGGTGGGGTAGAGGTCATTGGTGGGTGTTTAATAATTGGGATGTGAGATAGAATGCGAATGGTATCCTTTAAAGTTATTCAGTGCAAAACCTGAACAACTGTACAACCAAGGGACAAGAACAGGTGTTATTGTAGGGCCTGCATTGGGCCCACCATAAATGGTGTGCTTCGGGCTCAGAAGCAGACAATAGGCTCAAAGAGAAGCCACTTACTTGCTTATTTACCAAGCATTTATTATGCAAAGTTGAGGAAGAGAGCTGCCATATTCCAGTGGCTTTAAACCTAATGCAGAGAGACCAGTAAGTTCCCTGTTGATTATGGCCCGGGCGGGAGCTCTAAGAGAGGAAATCACAGGAGCCTACGAAAACACAAAGGACCAGCCAACCCAGACTAAAGACGGGAAGGCTTCATGGAGGAGATGACGGCTGAGATGAGTCTTGAGAGATGAGTCAGAGTCTGTCTATACAGAATGCCAAAGAGGGCTGTGGTGGCACATACCTGTGGTCCTCGCTACACAGGAGGCTAAGGCAGCAGGGTCGCTTGGGCCCAGAAGTTTGAAACCAGCCTGGGCAACATAGCAAGACTCTGTCTTTAATAAAAAGTTTTTAAAAAGAAGTCTAGATAGAATGCCAGCTGGTGTGTCTTAGCTGGAGATAACCACATGAGCACGAAAGGAAGAAAAGCAAGCCCTGCTTAAGGAACTGTAAGAGATCCGGAGTTTAGAGTACAACCGGGCAAAGATGAGAAACACAGCAGTTGTATGAAAGTCATGCCATGCGGGCCCCCGGGCATGATTCCGAGGAAGTCAGACAGCCCCCTCTGAGGCAATAGGGAGCCACTGAAGCACAGGCTCGTGGGGAGTGAGCAAGTCATGCATAAGCAGTGGCCTTTGGCCCCATCAAAGACGTGGGGGGCTCTGTTTTCTCTCTGATCCACCTCTCCACCCCAGGCCAGCTCTGTGAGGTTCCCCTGTGTGCCCCAAACCTGTGCCAGCCCAAGCAGACATGCCAGGATCAGACAGACAAGGTCCACTGCCTCTGCCCTAATGGAAGCCCTGGCTGTGCCCCCGCTGAGGACAACTGCACCTGCCACCACGGACACTGCCAGAGGTGACCTCTCCCAGGGCCTCCCCATTTGCCCCCTCCTCTGAGCTCTCCACAGCTAGGGCAGAAGACAGCCAGCCAGGTGTGGGTCTGTGCGAAGTGACCGATGGGGAACAGGAAGGAGATGGCAAAGTTCTCCGGGCAAGACAATGGGAGGGCTCACCTGGCAAGCGTTGTCCAAGGAGGAGAGAGTCCATAAATAATGGGGGAACAGAGGACCAGGGCTCAGACGGAAGGAGCAGCACTAAATCCCAGGGCCAATTCACCAATGGTTAGACAAACACTAATACCTACGGAGCGCCTGCTTTGTGGGCTACTGTTCCAGGCCCTGGGGAACAGCGCAGAGCAAAAGAGACAAAGCGACTGCTCTCTTGAGCGCTCATGCTAGTGGGGAAAGACAGACAACAAGCGAGTTACCGAAGGAATGAATCTATACACGTTTCCAGCTGGAGATCACGAGTGGGGGCGGGGCGGGGAAGAGGGTGATGCCTAGAGCAGAGTCACTGAGGAGAGAGGCCAGAGTCTCAGGACCAAAAATAAGGAGATCACAGGGGTCCGGCCAATGGGTAGGCGGGAGAATACACTAGAAGAGAAAAACCCTCCCCTTTCTCTTTATGACCAGATCGTCATGTGTGTGTGACATGGGTTGGACGGGGCCCGAGTGTGAGGCAGAGCTGGGGGGCTGCATCTCCACACCCTGTGCCCATGGGGGGACCTGCTCCCCCCAGCCCTCTGGCTACAAGTGCACCTGCCCCACAAGCTACACAGGTGAGGCCCTCCCTAAGCCTTATACACCCGGGGCTGGTCACCCACTAAATCAAGGGCAAGGCATGTGACCATGGACTGTGCATCTCAGTCACCACCATGGAGAACTGGGCATGGGCTGCGGGGGACACGCATGATGTGCGGGAGGAGGTGGTGAGAAAAGAGGCTGGATCGGGGAGAACAACAGGGCTGGGATGAGGAAAGGAAGGGAGAGAGAAGAAGAGGGAGTGGAGGGAGAGAAGGAGCATCCCCGTTCTCGACCCCACCTGTTTCTCTCAGGGCCCACCTGTAGCGAGGAGGTGACAGCTTGTCACTCAGGGCCCTGTCTCAATGGTGGCTCCTGCAGCCCCAGCCCTGGGGGCTACTACTGCACCTGCCCCCCGAGCCACACCGGGCCCCGCTGCCAAGCCAGCACTGACCACTGTGCGTCTGGTGAGTGCTCCCTGTGTCCTGGGCTGGGCCCCAGGGGGTGGAGGAAATGGGCAGGGTGCGTTTGTGCCATAATTTCTAAAAATTAATTGGATGGCGGAGAGCTATTGTTTTGGTGGGGGGTGTATGTCCTGTGTGCGGTGTGGCTGGGGTCACAGGCCAGGCTACAGGCAAGGAACCCAAACCCTCACAGCCTCCTCTCTCCAGCCCCCTGCCTCAATGGGGGAACCTGTGTGAACAGGCCTGGCTCCTCCTCCTGCCTCTGCGCTGCGGGCTTCCAGGGCCCACACTGTGAAGAAAGGATCCGCCCCGGCTGTGCAGACAGGTGAGCAGGGCAAAAAGACCCCTGGAAGGGAAGGAGGCCCCCGGCCTTCCCATCGCCCCTCCCTTGTGCCGCAAGCTGCCTCCCAGTTTGCCAGCTCCCCAGCACTTGCCTCCTCCCGCATCGCACACCCTCCCTGGCTCCCAGAACTTCTTCCTACTGCGCCCTGTCTCTCTGTCTTGTCCAGCCCCTGCAGGAATGGGGCAACCTGCCAAGAGAGCCCTCAGGGTCCCCGCTGCCTCTGCCCCCCTGGCTACACAGGAGGCAGCTGCCAGGTGAGGGGCGTTGAGCCAGGTGTGCTTAAGAGGGAGGGAACTGGAGAGTTCTAGTGAGGGGGTCTCGGGAACGAAAAGGTGGGCAGCCGGGAAGCTTGGGAGAAGTATCTGCAGGAAGGGGAGGCATGGAGGTCTAGGAGTTGGGGTCTAGCTTGAGGTTTGTGTGGACTGAAGAAGGAAGAACTGAACGGATTTCCAATCCCAGGAGATGTTCTGGAAAGGAAATCGGGGAGGGTTACTTGGTCCCATAGCATTCAGGAGAGGGTTTTAGAGGTAAGGGATTCTGAGGAGCTGGAGTTGGCAGGAGACCATCTCTGGGCCTGGGAACCTGATGCTCTGTCCTGCCTCGTGCTCAGACTCTGCTGGACTTATGTGCCCAGAAGCCCTGTCCGCTCACTTCCCACTGCCTCCAGACGGGGCCCTCCTTCCAGTGCCTGTGCCTCCAGGGATGGACCGGGCCTCTCTGCAACCTTCCACTGTCCTCCTGCCAGAAGGCTGCGCTGAGCCAAGGTACCAACCCAAGCACTGCAGACAGAGGAAGGAAAAGGGCGTTCTCGCTCCCACCCCTGAGGGCATCCATACAGCCTTTGGCCACAACACCTACCTGAGAGCCAAAATCACACTGACCAAACACACCATTAGTTCTACAGTTCAACACCCAGGACAGCCCAACACAGTTCAGCTCCCATCACCGCAGTCAGCACAGCTCCAGCAACACCAACCAGCCCAGCCAACAAGTGGAGTCTAACATGACCACCAGGGACACAACGTGGAGCAACTCAACTCCATCCCGACCATCATAACTCAACCAGAGGGGACCACACTTAACACTCGACACATTCCACCCAAGACCACACACCTTGATGTTACACCAACCCCCTGGTAAAAGAATGCCCCCTCATTCAGATAAAGTTTTATGAGAAAAGCTCAGGAAAGAGACTACTGTGGAATTAGGGGACGGTCGATGGGAATCACAGTGAGAGAACATCAAAGAGGATGCAAAATTCGGGACAGACTTAAGCCACATGTCCTCACCTGAAGTGTCCCTTGAATTCTTTCTTGATTATGACTTGTTTTAAGCCAAGAAAACTGTTGCTTTTATCACTCTGATAAGCTTAAGAATTATCTCGCCCATATTCCGGCAGAAAAGGTGGGAAGGGAAACTTGATGTTTCAGCTTCTTCAGTGTCAGGAGTCACTAACTCCAGAGGCTCAGAGTGGCCTCCACCCAGGATTGGTGGCCCCCAAGGCAAAGGCTTCTATGCTCAGTATCTGGGGCCCCTGAACTCTCTTTCATGCCACTGTCTCTCTCTCCAGGCATAGAGGTCTCTGCCCTTTGCCAGAATGGAGGCCTCTGCGTTGACAGCGGCTCCTCCTACTTCTGCCACTGCCCTCCTGGGTTCCAAGGCAGCTCGTGCCAGGATAACGTGAACCCATGTGAGTCCAGGCCTTGCCAGCACGGGGCCACCTGTGTGGCCCAGCCCGATGGGTATCTCTGCCAGGTAAGAGAGCCTAAAGGAGAGAGGGAAGGAAGGGAAGGGTGCGCTGGATGTGGGAGACGGCAGAGATGGAGGGGACGCAGTGCTCCCATTTCTCCTCCCTTTCCTTTACCCCGCACATCCAACTAACCATCAGGCCATGCCACTTCACCTCCTGAATATTTCTCAACTTTGTCCTTTCCCCTTTCCCCTTTGCCCCACTGCCTCAGTCCGGACCTTTGTTGCATTCCTCCTAGATACCAGCATCAGCCTCCTGACTACGGTCCCTGCCTCCAAACTTGTCCTCCCACAGGTTCAGCCTTTACCCGACCACCAGGGCACTCTACTGAAAATGTTAAGCTGACCTGTCACTCCCCTGCTGAACACCCTTCAGTGGCTGCCTGCCACTTTCAGAATAAAGTCCAAGGCCCCGCATGACCCAGCCCTACCAGCTTCTCGGGCCTCATCTCTCCCCACCCCATTTTCCTACTCTGCTCCGGGAACACAAAACTGCTGCCGGCTTTCCTGTGCCCCACACTGATTCTTGCCTCTCAGCCTTTGACCTGCTGCTGCCACTGCCTGGAATGGCCTTCCCAGCCCTTCTTCCACTGGATGGTGCCCAGGAGGCATCTTCCTCAGGAAGATGTCCCTAATTTCTCTCCAGGATGAGTCAGGGCAGCGGTCCTCAACCTTTTTGGCACCAGGGACCAGTTTCATGGAAGACAATTCTTCCACAGACCGGGGTGAGGGGGATGGTTTCAGGATGATTCAAGTGCCTTACATTTATCATGTACTTTATTTCTATCATGATTACATTGTGATATATAATGAAATAATTATACAAACATCTCTGCTACTGATAATCTGTATTTACAGCCTCTCCCGGCACTAGCATCACTGCCTCAGCTCCACCTCAGATCATCAGGCATTAGATTCTCATAAGGAGCCACAACCTAGATCCCTCGCATGCGCAGTTTACAGTGGGGTTCGTGCTCCTATGAGAATCTAATGCTGCCGCTGATCTGACAGGAGGCGGAGCTCAGGCTGTGATGCGAGTGATGGGGAGCAGCTGAAGCCTCGCTCACTTGTGTGGCCCAGTTCCCAACAGGCTGCAGACCAAGACTGGTCCACAGCCCAGGCATTGGGGACTGCAGAGTGAGGGCCTCTCGTTTGTGGTCCAGGTCACTTAGCCAGGAGAGGCAAAGTTGGCATTCAAGTCTGAGCAGCCTGATTCCTGCGCTCAGACCACAACTCTTTTTTTTTTCAGTAGTTGTCATTTTCTTTTCTCTTTTTTATTGATACACAATAATTGTACATATTTATGGAGCACAGTGTGATATTTTGATACATGCATACAATGCGTAAGGATAAAATCAAGGTATTTAGGATATACATCACCTCAAACTATTTTTTTTTTTGAGACAGGGTCTCACTCCATCACCTGGGCTACAGAGCAGTGGCATCATCACAGCTCACCACAACCTCAAACTCCTGGGCTCAAGCAATTCTCCTGCCTCAGCACCCCCAAGTAGCTGGGACTACAGATGTGTGCCACCACTCCCAGCTAATTTTTCTATTTTTTGTAGAGATAGGGTCTCGCTATTGCCCAGGCTGGTCTCAAACTTCTGGCCTCAAGAGATCCTCACACCTCAGCCTTCCCGAGTGCTAGGATCATAGGCATGAACCACTGCGCTCAGCACCTTGAACATTTATCATTTATGTTGGGAACATTCCAAATCTTCTAGTCATTTTGAAATATACAATCAATTATTAACTATAGTCATCCTACTCTGCTATCCAACACTAAAATTTATTCCTTCTATCTGACTCTAATTTTGTATCCATTAACCCTGCGGTCCCCAATGCCCGGGCTGTGGACTGGTACAGTATTGGTCCATGGCCTGTTAGGAACTAGGCCACACAGCAGGAGGTGAGCAGAGGGCAAGCAAGTGATGCTTCATCTGTATTTACAGCCACTCCTCATCACTCACGTCACTGCCTGAGCTGCACCTCCTGTTAGATCAGCGGCAGCATTAGATTCTCATAGGAGCACAAACTCTACTGTAAACTACACATGCGAGGGATCTAGATTGCACACTCCTTATGAGAATCTAACATCTGATGATCTGAGATGGAGCCGAGGCCAGTGATGCTAGCACTGGGGAGTGGCTGTAAATACAGATTATCATTAGCAGAGACGTTTGACTGCACAGAGACCATAATAAATCAATTACTTGCAGACTCATATCAAAACCCTATCAGTGAGTGGCAAGTGACAATGTAATAATAATAGAAATAAAGTGCACAACAAATGTAATGCACTTGAGTCATCTTGAAACCATCCTCCCAACCCAACCCCAGTCCACAGAAAAATTGCCTTCCATGAAACAAGTCCCTGGTGACAAAAATGTTCACGACTGCTGCATTAACCAATTTCTCTTCATCCCCTCAATCTCCTACCCTTCCCAGCCTCTGCTAACTATCATTCTACTCCCTACCTTCATGAGATCAACTTTTTTAGTTCCCACATATGAGTCAGAACATGTAACATTTGTCTTTCTGTATCTGCCTTATTTCACTTAAAATAATGACCTCTAATTCTATCCATGTTGCTACAAGTGACAGTATTTCATTCTTTTTTATGACTGAAAAATATTCCATTGTGTATATATATCACATTTTCTTTATTCATTTATCCATTTATCCATTGATGGCACTAGGTTGATTCCATATCTTGGCTATTGAGAAGAGTGCTGCAATAAACATGGGGGTGTAGATATCGCTTCAATATACTGATTTCTTTTCCTTTGGATATATAGACATATACCCAGCAGTGACATTGCTGGATCATACGATAGATCTATTTTTAGTTTTTTGAGGAACCTCCATACTGTTTTCCACAGTGGCTGTACTAATTATACATTCCCATCAACAGCATTCAAGAGTTTCCCTTTCTCTGTAGCCTCACCAGCATCTTCTTGTTTGTTTGTTTGTTTGTTTGAGATAGGGTCTCACTCTGTTTCCCAGGCTAGAGTGCAGTGGCATCATCATAGCTCACTGCAACTTCAAACTCCTGCTTCAGCCTCCCGAGTAGCTGGGACTACAGGTGCACACCGCCATACCTGGCTAATTTTTCTATTTTTTTGTAGAAACAGGGTCTCACTCTGTTGCTCAGGCTGGTCTTGAACTCCTGGCCTCAAGCAATCCTCCTGCCTCAGCCTCCCAGAGTGCTAGGATTACAGGCATAAACCAGCATGCCCAGCCTGTATATATTTTTTTGAGAAATGTCTATTCGGATCATTTGCGCATTTTTAAAATTGGATTATTTGGGTTTTTTCTTATTGAGTTGTTTGACTTCCTTATATATGCTGTTTATTAGTCCCTTTTTGGATGGATACTTTGCAAATATTTTCTCCCATTCTGTAGGTTTTCTCTTCACTCAGTTGATTGTTTCCTTTGCTGTGCAGATTTTTAGCTTGATATAAAGTGAAATTCATTGATTTTTGCTTTTGTTGGCTGTGCTTTTCAGGTCTTACCCAAAAAAATCTTTGTCCAGACCAATCTCCTGAAGATTTCCCCCATGTTTTCTTCTACTAGTTTCTTAGTTTCAAGTCTTACATTTAAATCTTTAATCCATTGTGAGTTGATTTTTTATATGGTGACAGGAATCTAGTTTCATTCTTCTTCATATGGATATCCAATTTTCCCAGCACCATTTATGAAAGAGAATGTCCTTTCCCTGATGTATGTTCTTAGCACCCTTGTCAAAAATGAGTTGGCTGTAAATGTGTGGGTTCTATATTCTGTTCTATTGGTCTATGTGTCTGTTTTTATGCCAGTACCATGCTGTTTGGGTTACTATAGCTTTGTAGTATATTTTGAAGTCAGGTATTGTGATGCCTCTAGCTTTGTTCTTTTTGGTCAGGATTGCTTTGGCTATTTGGGTCTTTTGCAGTTCCAAATGAATCTTATGATTGTTTTTTCTATTTCTGTGAAGAATGTCATTGGTATTTTTATGGGTATTTTTATGGGAATTGCATTGAATCTGTAGATCACTTTGGGTAGTATGGACATTTTAACAATATTAATTCTTCAATCCATGTGCATAGGATATCTTCCCGTTTCGTGTGTCTTCTTCAATTTCTTTCATCAATATTTCATGGTTTTTATTGTAGAGCTCTTTCACTTCTTTGGTTAAATTTATTCATTGGCATTTTATTTTATTCATCATAGCTATTTTAAATGGGATTGCTTTCTTGATTTCTTTTCCAGATGTTCACTGTTGGTGTATAGAAATGCTACTAATTTTTGTATGTTGATTTTGTGTCATGTAACTTTACTGAATTTGTTTTTAGTGGAGTCTTTAGGTTTTTCTAAATATAGGATCATGTCAAACAAGGATAATTTGACTTCTTCTTTTCCAATTTGAGTGCCTTTTATTTCTTTCTCTTGTCTAATTGCTCTGGCTAAGACTTCTAGTACTGTGTTGAATAAAAATGGTGAAAGTGAGCATCCTTGTCTTGTTCCAGATCTTAGAGGAAAACCTTTCAATTTCTTCCCATTCAATATGATGTTAGCTGTGAGTTTGTCATATATGGCCATTTTTGTTTTGAGTTACAGAACCACAACTTTTGATAGAAGGCTGAATGCAGATCCTTAACCTACCCTCTTTTCATTTTTTAATGTTATTTTAATCTGTTATTATGAACATTTTCAAACATATACAAAAGCAGTATACTGATCAGTGATGAACCTCTGTGCACCCATGACTCAGTTTTACTTCCTCTTTCATAAAACTCCCTTCTCCTGAGGTCTCCAAACACCCCCCTCATCTGCTCGTTCCACTGTCTGGCCACTCCTCAGATTCTTTGTGAATCCCCTTTTCTCCATCTCTTTGAAGCCATTCTGGCACTCCACTCTTGCATGCTGTCTTCCTCTTGCAAGGACTCAGCACATGGTACAGACCTTGTCTCACTAGCAGAGTGGCATGAAGCAATCATAAACTGCTTGAGAGCACTGGTTATGGAATCACAGACCTGCATTGAATCCCAGCTCTGCCACCTATAGCTATGTGACTTGTACAAGTCACTTAACCTTTCGGGGACTCGGTTTCTCTATCTGTCAATGAGAATCAAATGAGATAATCTATATAAAGAGTTGTTAGTAAGGTTTTATGAAATTATGTGTACAAATTGTGCAATAAATGCTTGCCATCTCTGTCTCCTCTGGTTGACTGAGAGCTTTATGGAAACAGGAATGAGTTCTAATTTTCTTCATATTCCTAATTCCTAAAATGGTGCCTGGAACAAAGTAGGCATTCAATAGATGCTTATGAATTAATTGATAAAGCATGAGACAGCCTGGTGGGTGTTTGGTAGGGGAGGGAGGTTTTACCCAGGTAGGGGCTATGTTTGGAGGCAATGTGTCATAGGAATTGTTTGGAACTGGGAAGGGTTAAGTTGTGTGTTATTGAACAATTGTGTATCATGTGGAGTTGAGATAGAAGGATTAAGCAACAAGTGGCCATGATGGATGGATGGCTGTTGAGCTGGAAGGTGGGGCCTGGGAAGACTATCTTGAGCTGGGTTCTTTTTAGTGCTGAGCTGGGCTCTTCCACTGGTTCCCTGTCTGACCCTCTTTGCCTGCAGTGCGCCCCAGGCTACAGTGGACAGAATTGCTCTAAGGAACACGATGCTTGTCTGTCCCAACCCTGTCACAACCATGGAACCTGTACCCCCAAACCTGGAGGCTTCCATTGTGCCTGCCCACCAGGCTTTGTGGGGCTACGCTGTGAGGGGGACGTGGACGAGTGTCTGGACCAGCCCTGTCACCCCACAGGCACTGCAGCCTGCCACTCTCTGGCCAATGCCTTCTACTGCCAGTGTCTGCCTGGACACACAGGTGAGGCCTGGGGTGGGATACATAGGCATCTCTGGGCCACAGCTGAGCAGACTATGGAGACCCAGACAAACCCCACCATGAGGCAGCCTCATCATTGTGTTCATCTCCTGCCTCTACACCCTACCCCAGAGAGGATACCCCAGGATCCCTGGGCCTGCACATCTAGTGCTAGGCCAAGTCCCAGGAATGAGCTGGGGGGAAGCAATGACTGAAGCAGTATGTGACGTCTGATCTCACCCCCACCACAGGCCAGTGGTGTGAGGTGGAAATAGATCCCTGCCAGAGCCAGCCCTGCTTTCATGGAGGGTCCTGTGAGACTATAGCAGGACCACCCCCAGGTTTCACCTGCCACTGCCCCAAGGTAAGTGACTACAAAGCTGCCTTTCCTGTTGCCGCTTACACTGACAAAAGGCAAGGGTGCTGAGTTAGAATCCTAGAGGGGAGTATGGGGCAGCGTTGGAGTGGGAATTATTGGAAAAAGCCATCCCAAATTCACAGTGGTGAGTGGCTCTCAGAAGCAGTCAGGGGAAAGTCAAGATCAGTTGGTAGCATGAATAGAATTTTGAGAAATCGCAGGTCCCCAAGGTCAAGCTGGATGGCCTCTGATAAGTTCTTTTAACCATGTATGTGTATGCGTATGTGTATGTGTATGTGTTTACAGACCTCAGATACATGGAACTGGATTAATCTTAAACCTTGGTTCATGATATACTGACATTGGTTTGTGCCCATACTTTTATTTTATTTTATTGTTCTAACAATGTAACACCTATGACTCTAACCCAACATTTACAATATTAATAATAACTCACATCTACTTATGTCTTCCTCCTCTATTCTGGTCCCTTTCCAGAGGAAGAAGGCATGTAATCCTACCTCCAAGGATTAAGAAATAATATCATTCAACTCTATTAACTGTTTAGTCTTCCAAGACTTGCACTATGATGCTACAATTCATCCAGGTTGTTGCACGCAACTGTGGTTCATCCATTTTCACCACCATGTAACATGTCATTGTGTGAAAGTACCATGGGACATGGTTTCAACATCCATAAAATGATTAACTTGATGCTCTCTGAGGTCCTTTTAAATTTGAGAATGTAGGGCCCTCTTGCTTGACAGGGAGTGAAAAGAATGATGCACGTTCCTTCTGCAATATCTCCCCTCCGCTCCACAGGGTTTTGAAGGCCCCACCTGCAGCCACAGAGCCCCTTCCTGTGGCCTCCATCACTGCCACCACGGAGGCCTGTGTCTGCCCTCCCCTAAGCCAGGCTTCCCACCACGCTGTGCCTGCCTCAGTGGCCATGGGGGCCCTGACTGCCTGACCCCACCAGCTCCTCAAGGCTGTGGCCCCCCATCTCCATGTCTATACAATGGCAGCTGCTCAGAGACACCTGGGTTGACAGGCCCAGGCTTTCGATGTTCCTGCCCTCCCAACTCTCCAGGGCCCCGGTGTCAGAGGCCTGGAGCAAAGGGGTGTGAGGACACAGGTGGAGATGGGGCCTGTGACGATGGCTGCAGTGGCCCAGGAGGAAACTGGGATGGAGGAGACTGCTCTCTGGGGGTCCCAGACCCCTGGAAGGGCTGTCCCTCCCACTCTCGGTGCTGGCTTCTCTTCCGGGATGGGCAGTGCCACCCACAGTGTGACTCTGAAGAGTGTCTGTTTGATGGCTACGACTGTGAGACCCCTCCGGCCTGCATGTGAGCCTGAAACCCACTAGCGCTAGGGAAGGAGGGGGACAGGTGAGGGGAGGAGGAAGGACACAAATGCCTCTGAGTTGCAATGTAGCCACAGCCTCAGGATCCAGGGAATTTCAACCCTAATACCATTGCTATGTAAGAGTAGAAGACTCTAGAATCCAACCCAGGGTAATGGGATGGCATCATTATTTAATGTAGGGCATGGCCTCTGTCTAGGCTCCTCTCTGAGAGTTGTGGGGACTCAGGCCTCAAGCCTCCTTACCTAAGCCCTGTTGCCATGGAGTATCTCCCCTAGCAACTAGCAACCGCAGAGGGAAAAGGGCCTTGGACTCTCCTTCAGTAAGACGGGAGGGTTTGGGAGGGGAGAGAAAGAGAGGATGGTCTTAGGAGACAAGGGTGTCAATAGACACAAGGTGTCCGGACTACCATCCAGGGCTCGACTAAGCCCGTTGCTCCACAGCTGCCCCCACTTAGCAACCAGAGCCTCAGGGGCCTTGGAATGTCAGGAATTCTCTCTGGGGTGAAGAGGGGAATCAGATTTTTGGGAGGTCCTGAGTCCCTCTTTCCTCACCCCACAGTCCAGCCTATGACCAGTACTGCCGCGATCACTTCCACAATGGGCACTGCGAGAAAGGCTGCCACACCGCAGAATGTGGCTGGGATGGAGGTGACTGCAGGCCTGAAGATGGGGATTCAGAGTGGGGGCCCTCCCTGGCCCTGCTGGTGGTGCTTAGCCCCCCAGCCCTGGACCAGCAGCTGCTTGCCCTGGCCCGGGTGCTGTCCCTGACTCTGAGGGTGGGGCTCTGGGTGAGGAAGGACAGTGAAGGCAGGAACATGGTGTACCCCTATCCTGGGGCCCGGGCTGAAGAGGAGCTAGGAGGAACTCGGGACCCCTCTCATCAGGAGAGAGCAGCCTCTGAAACACAGCCCCTGGGCAAGGAGACAGACTCCCTCAATGCTGGGTAAGAAGCCGGGCAGAGGAGAGGGCCAGACTCCAGTGTTCCCTCCAGAGCAGAGGGAAGGAAGGGAGCCCGGGACCAATACAGGGGTCTCTGGTGTGCCTCCCCCACAGGTTTGTAGTGGTGATGGGTGTGGATTTGTCCCGCTGTGGCCCTGACCACCCAGCATCCCACTGTCCCTGGGACCCTGGTCTCCTGCTCCGCTTCCTTGCTGCAATGGCCGCAGTGGGGGCCCTGGAGCCCCTATTACCAGGACCCCTGCTGGCCGCCCACCCTCGTACAGGCACTGGTAGGTAACCCCTGCCATTTCCCCTGACCTTTGCTCCCAGGCCTGCTCTCATGCCAACAATAGCCAACGGAGGTCAACTGAAACAAGACAGCTGAGACCTAAAATGTTCTTTGTGGGGACTTACTCTCCTTAACTCCCCTTCCTCTAACAGGATCTACTGACGGCCCATCTGTTCTGCAGTCTTCTTCCTTATTTCCCTAAGTCCTTTGTCCTAGCCTCTGTCACAGCCCTGCAGCAAACCTCGGTTGCTTCTCTACTATACCAAGAGTATCTACTGTTCTCTGCATCGAACCCTTCATAGCGCAGGAAAGGATAGTAACTGTTACATCGTGCTTACTCTGTGCCTTACTCTAAGCATTTTACATTATCTCATTTAATCCTCCCAACAGCCCCACGAGGCAGGTACTACTGGTTGAGCAACCCTTATCTCAAGTGTTTGGGACCAGAAGGGTTTCAGGTTTCTGATTTTTTCAGACTTTGAAATATTTGCCTTATACTTAGAAATCTGAAATCCTAAATTCTCCAGTGGGCGTTTCCTTGGAGCATGATGTCAGTGCTCAAAAAGTTTCAGATTTTGGAGCATTTTAGATTTTGAATTTTGGCATTAGGTATGCTTAACATGTATTGTTATCTGCACTTTACAAATAAGGAAACTGAGGCAAAGAGAGGTTACTGAACTTGCCCAAAGGTGTCACAGTGGTAATCAGTCTGACGAGGAATGGCCTCTCTTTGTGACTCTGTCTCTCCACCAGCGCCCCCTGCCAACCGGCTTCCCTGGCCTGTGCTGGGCTCCCCAGTGGCTGGGGTGATTCTCCTGGCCCTCGGGGCTCTTCTCGTCCTCCAGCTCATCAGGCGCCGACGCAGAGAGCATGGGGCCCTGTGGCTGCCACCTGGTTTCACTCGAAGGCCTCGGACTCAGCCAGCTCCCCGCCGACGCCGGCCTCCACTGGGCGAGGATAGCATCGGCCTCAAGTGAGACTGAGGAGGAACCTGGGCTCAGGGAGGGAGTCTTTTGTATGGACATAATTATGAGCACACGAGATAAGAAACACGATTGCAGAAGTCAAAGATAGGGGAAGAAGAGAGAGGGACAGAGAGGCTGCTGGAAATCTTGCAGGCTCCACTGGTCATAACTACTCGTAACCTCTACCCACCCCAACCCCTTCCAGGGCGCTGAAGCCGGAGGCAGAAGTTGATGAGGATGGAGTTGTGATGTGCTCAGGCCCTGAGGAGGGAGAAGAGGTGGGCCAGGTGAAAGGGCTGGGGAAAGAATGGTCTGGAGGTGATGGAGGGGAAGAAAGGACAAATGGACCTTCACTGATCCTTGCTCTTACCCCAAGGCTGAAGAAACAGCCTCCCCCTCCAAGTGCCAGCTCTGGCCTCTGAGCGGTGGCTGTGGGGAGCTCCCTCAGGCAGCCATGCTGACTCCTCCCCAGGAATCCGAGACGGAGGCCCCTGACCTGGACACTCGTGGACCTGGTATATAAGTCAACCCAGACCAAGAAAATGGAAAAAACTTCCTTTGACCCTTTCAGAATCAGAAAGTCCTTTAATACCAGAACTGGAGGAACTAATCTTAGACTTAGGACCTTAGAAGAATGATTCTCAAAGTATAGACCTTAGACAGCAGAATCAGCATCACCTGAGAATTTGTTAGAAATGCAAATTCTTGGGCTCCACTGCAGAGCTACTGATTCAGAAATTCAAGATGTTAAGCGATTTGTGTTTTAACAAGCCCTCCAGGTGATGCTGATCCAGACTCAAGTTTGTGAAAGCCACTGCCCTGGAATGTTAGAGAGTTAAGGCCTCCTGGCTCCTTTTACAGATGAGGAAAAAGAAGCTTAGAGAGAAGTCACTTTACGAAAGCCACAAAAAGTGAAGAGCCAAAACTTGGCTTCCTGACACCTCAGGCTTTAACTCTACCTGAGCCCTGCGTTGTCCCCTCTCCCTTGTTGTGTCCATGTGACTGACCCATTACTCATGTCTCACCCGCAGATGGAGTAACACCACTCATGTCAGCAGTTTGCTGTGGGAGAGTCGAGTCCAGGACCTTCCAGGGGGCATGGTTGGGAAGTCCTGAGCCCTGGGAACCTCTGCTGGATGAAGGGGCCTGTCCCCAGGCTCACACCGTGGGCACTGGGGAGACCCCCCTACACCTGGCTGCACGATTCTCCCGGCCGACCGCTGCGCGCCGCCTCCTTGAGGCTGGAGCCAATCCCAACCAGCCAGACCGGGCAGGACGCACCCCGCTTCACGCAGCTGTGGCTGCTGATGCTCGGGAGGTCTGCCAGGTCAGCACACAGAGGTCCCTAAAGGGAATGGGGGAAGAGTTTACAAGTAAAGCTGGGCAGACGCATCCCCTAAGGCTTGACAAAGAGGAAACTGATGTGAAATTGGGGACCCGAAAGGGAAAACACGGAAGATGGCTAAATATGGCTTGGGAGGGGGGTTTAGTGTGAGAGACATGAGCTAACAGTCCATGGAGTCACTGGCCACCTCTGTGCCCTCAGCTCTTACTCCGCAGCAGACAAACTGCAGTTGATGCACGCACAGAGGACGGGACTACACCCTTGATGCTGGCCGCTAGACTGGCGGTGGAGGACCTGGTTGAAGAACTGATTGCAGCCCGAGCAGACGTGGGGGCCAGAGATAAATGGGGTATGTGTGTGTGGGGCGGGGGGGAAGGGGCGAGAGTGATGTTATGATATAGAGAAGTTGAGCAGATGGGCTCTGAGATGACGTGTAAAATAATATAGGGGCAGCACAGGGATCACTGGAGGGACATTCCCTCCCGCCCTGCTGTCACGGTGGTAAATCTGTGGTGCGTTGGCAGTATGGAGCGCATTGAGTTTCTACCACCATCCTAAACAACACACATACACTCTGCTCTAGCCCACAGGAAACTGGAATAGAGGAGAGTGTGGGAAAGGAGAGAGGTCTCGCGGGGGGGAGGTGGCCTCCGGGTCCCACCGACCCCAGAACAATGCCCCATTGTCCCTCCCGCGCGCCGGTGACGTCACCGGGGCAACGCTTCCTGCTGGCCAGTGGTCGCCCAGGCAACGCTTCCCGCCTTTGAGGGCCCCGCGTGCCGAGTAGCTCTTCCCCCAAGGCCAGAACCCGTGGGAAACCGGAACCCAGGCGTCTGGCCCCCAATCGCGGTAACAACTTCCCACGTTGTCCCCAGGAAAAACCGCGTTGCACTGGGCCGCTGCCGTGAACAACGCCCGAGCCGCTCGCTCCCTTCTCCAGGCTGGATCTGATAAAGACGCCCAGGACAGCAGGGTTAGAACGGGCAGCGGGCAACAGACAAAAAAAACGGGCGCGTGAGAGACAATGAGGGAACCCCTGAAAGGGGCGGGGCCGGCGGTTAAGTAGGTGAAGGCCAAACGGGCCAGTCCTGTGGGCGCGGCCTCCCCTGACCTCGGCCCCTGGCTGTTTCCTGCCGTCCAGGAGCAGACGCCGCTGTTCCTGGCGGCCCGGGAAGGAGCGGTGGAGGTAGCTCAGCTGCTGCTGGGGCTGGGGGCGGCCCGAGAGCTACGAGACCAGGCTGGGCTAGCGCCGGGGGACATCGCCCGCCTCCGGAACCACTGGGATCTGCTGACGCTGCTGGAAGGGGCGGGGCCCCCAGAAGCCTGTCACAAAGCCACGCCGGGCCGCGAGGCCGGAGCCCTGCGGCGCGCACGGACGGCATCAGGAGGCGTGCCCCCGCATAGGGGCGGGGCTGTGCCGCGCTGCCGGACGCTGTCAGCCGGAGCCGGCCCGCGTGGGGGCGGAGCTTGTCTGCAAGCTCGGACCGGGTCCGTAGACTGGGCCACGCGCGGGGGCGCGGCCTATTCGCATTGCCAGAGCCTATCGGGAGGAGCAGCAGGAGGAGGCCCGGCCCTTCGCGGTCGTAGGTTTTCTGCGGGCATGCGCGGGCCTCGACCCAACCCTGCGGTAATGCCAGGAAGATCCGGAGTTGCCCCCGGGTGCGGGGGCAGGGCCTCAGCGGATGACTGGCCCTGTGATTGGGTGGCCTTGGGAGCCTGCGGCCCCACCTCCAACATTCCGATCCCGCCTCCTTGCCTTACTCCGTCCCCGGAGAGGGGATCTCCTCAAGTTGCTTGGGGTCCCCCAGCCTACCAAGAAATGCCTTTAAACTTAGAAGGGGAGAGTCAAAAATAGAAGGCTACACGAGGGGGACGAATTATAAAATGATTACCTTTAAATGACAGGTATTCTGGAAAGCCCTCCAACTTTTAAGATGGAGCCCCAAAAGTGAGGCGTCATGAGTTTAGTTTCCCTTGTAAAATGAGGATATGCCCACCAGAGCAGGCATCATCTTCCACATGGAGAAGCTGCAGCTCTGGAAAGAGGGTTTAGGATGCTGGGATGAGGCAGGCCCAGTCCCTCTTTCAGAAAGTAAGGGTAAGAGGTTACAGGAGGACAAAGTGGAGTGGGAGAAGTACCCCTAAACTGGAACCAAGAACTGTAGCCAGACAGGATGTAAGACTTTTTTTTCCTGAATATGGTTCCCAAAGGGAGCCTCTATCATTTATTGCCCACAAACGGCTGACAAATATTTATTGAGCACCTATGTGCCAGGCACTGTGTAGATGCTGAAATGTGGCCAAGCTCTCCCTACCCCCCACCCCCGCTGATGACTCCTTGCATTCCCTCCGACCCCCCAACAGAGCAACTCCACTGCAAGGATGAAGCGCCACTCTTCTAGCCACTACTGTGTCTCTTTAAGAACCCCAAATCTGTCACCCATAATAAAGCTGATTTGAAGTGTTATTTTTTTTTTTGGAAGGGTTGGGGAGAAAAATGGGAAAAAACACTATGGCTGCATAGTGTTGTCAGAACTTTGTGCCCTAGGCACAGCATTTGGATGAAGGCTGTAAGTATAGTTTAAGAGCAAGAATAAATACATTTGGGGGTCCCATGTCAATTTAGGGTATTATCTGAAAGCAGGAGTCTCTGGTAGCCCAGGGAGAACCCATATACACAATAGGCCATGCATGCACTTTGTCCCTCATCCAAAGACATTTAGTTATGGCCACTTAGGGTATTCCTAAGTCCTCAAGTCAAGTAGATGGAGATGGACAGAGCATCTTAAAGAAGCTTTGTCCACCTTACAGCAATATGGTGGCACCTCTTTAATGCTGCTAAGCCTGAGACATGGAGGCATGAGGCATTTTGAAAGATACTACCTTTTTTTCTTGAGACAGGGCCTCACTCTGTTACCCAGGCTGGAGTGCAGTGGTACAATCATAGCTCACTGCAGCCTCAGACTCCTGGACTTGGAACAATCCTCCTGCCTCAGCCTCCTGAGTAGCTAGGACTACAGTCACATGCCATCACACCCGGCTAATTTGTTTTTAATTTTTTGTAGAGATGGGGTCTCACTATGTTGCCCAGGCTGGTCTTGAACCATGGGCCTCAAGCGATCCTCCTGCCTCCCAAAGTGCTGGGATTCCAGGCTTGAACACCAAGCCTGGCCAAGCACTACCATTTATTGATCATTCATTCACTATGCACCAAGTGCCTTATTACATTTAATCCTCACATCAACTCTATGATGTAGGTGCTATTAAAACCCTATTTTACTCTTTCAGAAACTGAGGCACAGATTTTATTTGCCCAAGACTGCAAAGCATTTAATGACAGGACCAGATCTCCATTACATTTCATGCTCCAAGTCACTCAGCTGTAAACCCCCTAACATGGCAGGTTGCCATTGAGAGTTCCCAAATTACTATCTGTCCTGCTCCCTACTCGGTGCCAACCAGCACAACTAACATTGATCAAAGACCAAGCCAGAAAGGTGGTCTACTCCCTTTTCCCTTTCTATATCCCTCATTTATGACCAAAGTAAAGTTTTCTCCTGCCTCTTATCTGCAGTAATCTGAGTTGCCAGAGTGAACCCTGGCGTCTGTCCCCTGAATAGACTATATATACCTAGAGGACAGGAATAATTATTCCACAGATATTTATTGAATACTTACTATGTGTTGGACCCAGTGCTAAGAGTCTATGTATACATTTGAGAGCGCGACGTCCCACAGTCTGACTCCTCTGCTTCCCACTGGAACCATGCCCCTCCCAATCCCAATAAGTCTCAGGGAAGATGGGGAGGGCCAAATCCTACATCAGGGTCTTGGGGAGGGAAGGGACCTGGTTGGGGGGAGGGCGATTCCGAGGAGTGAAACCACTTCCTGTGTAGCTAGTTCCTGTGTTGACAGAAAGAGCTGAAGGGGAGGCAGGGGTGGAGGGAGCAGAGCCAAGGATTGAGGGGCTACTGCAGCTCTGGAGATGCAAAGGCCAGGAGTCCTTCTCCACCATAAGCCCCCTCCACTCCTGCAGCTGGAGTTTCCCCAGCCTCTGTGGGAGCAAGAAAGCTCAAAAGAGCTGTTTGAGTGGGAAAAGAGAATGGAGGAAGTTGACAGGGATGGGCGGGGCCGGTGGGGGGGCTGACCAGGAACCCAGCTTCCTGCTCAGTACCCAGACATCCAGCCCCCAGCTCACCCCCACCCCTTGCAGCCCCTACTCCGCTCAGGAACCTGTTCTGGCCCTCCTCCCAAGTCCCAGCACCCCTCCCCCATCAGTTTCTCCCCTCCAGGGGATGGAGGCCGGGAGACCCCAGGAAGAAGAGGATGGTGAACAGGTGAGCTGGGCACCGGGTGGGGAAGGCTGCCACTGGAAGAGAAGAGAGGTGAGAGGACCTGGGGGCAGAGACCTAGTGACACAGGTGGACACAAGGGAGTTGCAGAGGCTTGGGCAGACTGTGGCAGGAACAGAGACACAGAGAAAGGAAATGGGCCACTGGCCTAGCCCCCTGTCCACCCCACCCCCTTCAACCACCACTGCTTGACTGGAATGGACGTCTTTTGGCATCAGGGCTCCCCTCAGGATGAGCAAGGCTGGCCCCCTCCGAACTCCACCACTCGGCCTTGGCGATCTGCTCCTCCATCCCCTCCTCCTCCAGGCACCCGCCACACAGGTACCCCACCCACCCAGTGAGCTCCCAGACCCTGGTGCCCACATCCTAACCCCATTACCAAGGCTCACTGCATTGTGGGCCTTCTCCCCGCCTCCTCCAGATTCCCCATGGGACTCCCCATTGCACCCCCTTGGCTCTGTCCCTAGTCACCTTGTCCCTACCCCCTACAGCTCCTGTCTGCCAACTTTTCTGAGTTCTGCCCCCTCATCTCCCCAGCCCTGGGGCCCCGCTCGGCCTCCCTGCTGTCCCTGCAGACTGAGCTCCTTCTGGACCTAGTGGCTGAGGCCCAATCCCGCCGCCTAGAGGAGCAGAGGGCCACTTTCCATGCCCCACAGAGTCCCCCAAGCCTAGCCCCTGCCCTGCCCCGGCCTCTCGAGGACAAAGAACAGCTCTACAGCACCATCCTCAGTCACCAGGTGAGACACCCGCCACGAGGCACTACCCAGGTCTCCTGGTCTCTTGGTCTCTGTTTTCTTTTTGGCCCTACCCCTCTTTCTCCCTAGGTATCTGCCCCATCACCAGCCCCTAGTCACCCCGTCCCCATTACAGGTTTCCTATACGCTCCCCCATTCCAACTCTGGCTCCTCTGAAGGGCCTCCTCCCAGACCCTCACCGAAGCTCTCCCTCTCCCTCCACTCCTCCAGTGCCAGCGGATGGAAGCCCAGCGGTCAGAGCCTCCCCTCCCCCCAGGGGGGCAGGAGCTCCTGGAGTTGCTGCTGAGAGTTCAGGGTGGGGGTCGAATGGAGGAGCAAAGGTCCCGGCCCCCCACACACATCTGCTGAGACTTGAGCCCCCAACCAGCCCTCCTCACTCCTGGGGTTCAAAGCTGGGCAGCCCATTGCATGCCCTCAACCCTTGCTCGGCAGGGTACCAGAGACTGGATAATCCAGCAGAAATCTCAATATTCATCACCCTCATCACCTTCCCTGAGAACTGGAGGGGGTGAAAGTCCTCAAACCCTGGGAATAGGCAAGGTAGGATGGTCATTTAACTCCCTCCCCCAGTACATGGGCACTTGAGGCAGTAAGAGGATCCCTGGCACCCGTCTCAGGGAGTAGATGGGAGTCCCTGTCCTGAGCTGTGGGGACACCACCAGTAGTCAAGTTACCAGGCAGGGTCTGAGGGTTCAGGCCTCCACCTCCCAAGAAAAGGCAAATCTCCCAAGGTTACGACCTGAGAGCCAGCTCTACCCTCCTTCCCAGTAAGAAGAAAGGGGGAGGGGGGGTACGGCCAAGACAGATTAAGACTATTCTCCCTCTCACTCCCACCATCACCACCCGCACCCCCCAGCCAGGACACTGAGGGGCCTACAGTCTGTGAATGGACCTTCAGCCCTGCCCACCTCCCTCCCCACTGCTGCTCTGAGTCTGTCTGATATTTTGGTTGTACGAATAAATGTAATTCCCCTCTGGACTGAAGACTGGTGTCTGGGGGGGGGGGAGGCGGGGCAGAGATTGGAGGGTAGGAAGGTGAGGCCAGAGGCCACCTCTCTCCCCAGTCTGGCCAGAGGCCAGCTCCCCTCCCTGGCTGGTTAATTACTGGCTCATTAAGCAGCGGCTGGAGACCTCCCTAATTATCTCCCCCAGCCCCTCTCTCCTGGTTTTAATTAAGTAGAACAGGGAGGGGAGTCATTAGAACAAGAAATATGAACTGAGCTGTCTGTGAACCCAGGCATTCCAGCGGCCAGAGTCCACATCACCTAGATCCCTAATTCAGAACCCAGGTGGCAAGCCTCCTAGCCCTCAACACGCCCCTCTCCCAGGCCACCCAAGTCCAGCGGGGCCTTCCCATATTTTCCCCGAAGGGCCAGTCTCCTCCCCTTGTCCCCTCTTCCCTCTCCCCTCCTCCACTCGGTCTCAGTTCCTCTGTTTCTGTGTGTCTCTCTCCGCCCCCAGCTCCTCCCCGTTCCTCCTCTCTTCTCCCCTCCTCTTCCTCCTCGTCTCCCCTCCCCCAGCCTCCCTCCCTCGTTCCCCCCCTTCTCCCTCCTCCCTCTCTCTCACACACACCCCCGCTTGGGCCTCCTCTCTCTCTCCGGCTCCATTTTCTCCGCCGCCGGGGGCCGGGGTCTCCTGTGGGGGGCCCGGCTGGTACCCCAGGTCTCCCTTCAGTGCCGGAGTGAACCCCGGGGGAGCCGGGAGGGGGGGAAGACGGGCGGGGGTTGGGGCGGAGGGAGCAGCGGCCCCAGCGAGTTTGGGGGGGAAGTAACCAGGCGGGGGGAGGGGCGGAGCAGGGAGGGGGCCTCAGGGCCCCCCCCAGCTATGGACGAGCGGCTGCTGGGGCCGCCCCCTCCAGGCGGGGGCCGGGGGGGCCTGGGACTGGTGGGTGGGGAGCCTGGGGGCCCTGGCGAGCCTCCCGGTGGCGGAGACCCCGGTGGGGGTAGCGGGGGGGTCCCGGGAGGCCGAGGGAAGCAAGACATCGGGGACATTCTGCAGCAGATAATGACCATCACCGACCAGAGCCTGGACGAGGCCCAGGCCAAGTGAGTGCCCCCACCCCGGGACCCCACACAGACCCAGCAAACCCCCTTCACAGGCTGTGAATCTCCTGGGAGCCCCTAGAAAAGTGATCCCTCTGAAACCTCCCTTGATCCCTAGGCCCTGAAACCTTCACAGAGGGAACCCCAGGTGGCCCCACTCCCCCTCCTAACCCTTTGCTGACCCCTACACTCCCCGGGAACAGCCCCATCTCCGGAGCCCCCTTCTGGCTCCTAGACTAAGAAACTGTTCTTAGGCTATGCTGTCTTCTCCCCTAACTCTCCACCCAGCCCACCCGCTTCTCTCCAGACCTGGGGACCTCCACACACTCTCCAGAGCTCCTAACACTCCTCTCCACCCGCGGCCCCAGCCTCCAAGGGTCCTCACCCACCCTTCCCTCTGCTCAGCCAGACACCGGGTGCATCAAAGCCTCCCACCTACTCAGACCCGGGACCCCTTCACACACACTTAGCTCGGCACCCCCAATCCCTCTCTGCCACCTCAAACTCCATCTCTTCCTCTGAAGAGTACCTAGTCACCTTCATTTCTCCAGTCACCCCCAAATCCCACCTCATACCTTCCTAGACCATCTCCCAAAGCCCCCAGCCCACCCATGGTGCCTTCGGCCTGCTGCTTGCGTCTTCCCTCTGTCTTCCTGAAGCCCAGCAGCTTCCCCACGCTCTCGAGCTGATCTTTTCCCAAGAGCCCCTCCCCAACTCCATTCCACCCCCAACCCGCTTCCTCCCTCTGCACATGTACCCTTCTCACTCCTTGTTCCCAGGCTCCCTTCCACCTCAGAGACCCCTGCTCTGTTTCTCTAGCTCCTCAACTTTTCTCTTTCCCCACTCCTCCCAAGGAAACACGCCCTAAACTGCCACCGAATGAAGCCTGCTCTCTTTAGCGTCCTGTGTGAAATCAAGGAGAAAACTGGTATGTGTGTCCCCCTCTGATTTCATCAACTCTGGGGACAGAACCTTGTTCATTGTAGGGCTAAAGACTGTGACAGCTTGGGCCCCCGAGGAAAGTGAGGAGTCGAGAAGGTTGCTAAGGGGACTGGGAGAGGAACCAAAGCCTGGGAACTTGGGTCTCCAAGAGGCACCGGGAGAACTGAGTGCTGGGTGTTGGGTCCCTGGGTCCCTAAGTCCACCCACCTACATGCTAGGCCTGAGCATCCGAAGCTCCCAAGAGGAGGAGCCGGTGGACCCACAGCTGATGCGCTTGGACAACATGCTTCTGGCAGAGGGTGTGGCTGGGCCTGAGAAAGGTGGGGGCTCAGCAGCAGCGGCTGCAGCCGCTGCAGCCTCCGGGGGCGGCGTGTCCCCTGACAACTCCATCGAACACTCGGACTATCGCAGCAAACTTGCCCAGATCCGCCACATCTACCACTCGGAGCTGGAGAAGTATGAACAGGTGAGGAGAAGAGGGGTCTTGGGGAGAGGTGTGGAGGGAGGGGCTCTGGGGAAGGAATCTCAAGACCAAAGGGCTCCTCCTCACCAGCCTTCGGGCCCCCACTACAGGCATGTAATGAGTTCACAACCCATGTCATGAACCTGCTGAGGGAGCAGAGCCGCACGAGGCCAGTGGCACCCAAAGAGATGGAGCGCATGGTGAGCATCATCCACCGAAAGTTCAGCGCCATCCAGATGCAGCTCAAGCAGAGCACCTGCGAGGCCGTCATGATCCTGCGTTCCCGCTTCCTGGATGCCAGGTGGGACCCAGGGACCCAGGCCAGCCCCCAGCACCAGGCTCCTTCCCGTTCCTCTCCAAGGCCCTGGGCTGCCATGTTGCACAGCACGGAACTCCAAGACAGTGGTGCCCTCTGGAGTCATGCAACATGGCAGCCCTGCAAGACACCAATATCCTCCTCCACTACCCTTCTCCCCCCTTTGTAGACGAAAGCGCCGTAACTTCAGCAAACAGGCCACTGAGGTCCTAAATGAGTATTTCTACTCCCACCTGAGTAACCCGTATCCCAGTGAGGAGGCTAAAGAGGAGCTCGCCAAGAAATGTGGCATCACTGTCTCTCAGGTATTATGAGGGTTTGGGGAGAATGGAGTTTCCAAGCAAAACGTTCTCAGATCCTAGTCAGGTGTCGTGGTGTGCACCTGTCATCCCAGCTACTCAGAGGGCTGAGACGGAACGATAGCTTGTGCTTAGGAGTTCAAGACTAGCCTGAGCAACATAGCAAGATCCTGTCTCAAAAAAAAAAAAAATTAAAAGAAAATGCTTTCAGATGCTATTCAATGAAGGGCTTCAGGGGGAAAGGTTTCTACCTGACCTTCCTTTCTGCCCAACACCCCACAGGTCTCCAACTGGTTTGGCAACAAGCGCATTCGCTATAAGAAAAATATTGGAAAGTTCCAAGAAGAGGCAAACATCTATGCCGTCAAGACTGCTGTGTCAGTCACCCAGGGGGGCCACAGCCGCACCAGCTCCCCAACACCCCCTTCCTCCGCAGGTGGATCCCACTGTCACCCCAGCTGGCTGTATTGCACACTTCCTGCTTTTGTTCCCACTTCCTGTCTAGGCAGGATCATGACAGAGAGGGGCCCTTTTGGGGCTAGAGGGACCAAGCTGAGACAGGGTAGAGATGTCAAGGGACAAAGGCCACTCCAGTGAAGTTAATTCTGCCTTTCTTGCAGCGGGTGGTCAGGGGAGGCTCAGGAAGAGCCTGCTCTTTCTGAGTGTTGGAATGTTGTTTTGTGGATAATTTGTATATAGTAGCACATCCCCACAGAGCTAGTTTAAAGGGCTTTTTGGTAACAGTTATCTCCTATCTGCCGTCACAGGCTCTCTTATATTCCTCCCTCTCTGTTCCTCCAAGGCTCTGGTGGCTCTTTCAATCTCTCAGGATCCGGAGACATGTTCCTGGGGATGCCTGGGCTCAATGGAGATTCCTATTCTGCTTCCCAGGTCAGCTGCCCCCATCTCCTCTCAAGTAGGGCTTTCCCAGACTCTGTTTCCCCCGCTTTAGGATGCACGACCTCTTCTGAGGCTTCTTCTCACTGTGTCATACCTTCCTCTGCTGCCTGCAGGTGGAATCACTGCGACACTCGATGGGGCCAGGGGGGTACGGGGACAACCTCGGGGCAGGCCAGATGTACAGCCCTCGGGAAATGAGGGTGAGTGGATTCTGAAACTCCTTCCCTCCAGCTCTCACCAGAACAGAAGGGCCTTTTCCCCAGCAGTGTTGTACCCACACAGGGCTTCCCAGGGCCCTGTTTCCCAGACTCCAACTGTCTCTCGTTTTTCCCAGGCAAACGGCAGCTGGCAGGAGGCTGTGACCCCCTCTTCAGTGACATCCCCAACAGAGGGACCAGGGAGTGTTCACTCCGACACCTCCAACTGATCTCGCCCCTCAGGGTCACAGGGGTGGGGGCTCTCACAAGGCAACTCTGGAAGAAGACACGCATCCAGAAGACAAACCCCAAATACAAGAGAAGCACAAGACAGAGAAGGGCGAATGGGGTCGTCCCCGCCCCAACTAGACTCAGTGCTGGGGGTGCTGACTACATGGCAGGAAGAACGGGGCCCCTAAGGGAGAGTGGGGTCTGTCTCCCCCTTTCTTCTATCTTCTTTTCCTCTTACACAAACACACACACTCAGAAACCTCTTTCTCTCTCACCCCATACACTCCCACATACTCTCTCTGGGTTCCCCCACCCCACTTACATGTTCTGGAATCTGTGGAGACACCAGTCCTGCCCGACCAGAGATGCCAAAAATGGGGACATGACTTCTGGACAGAGGACATGGGCCACGCCCCCTGTGCTTCCCCACCCCCTGCCCCTCCAGACGGCTTTATTACCTCATACGCAGCTCATCCTAAACCAATAGAACCGCTCGGTGGACGAGAGTGTCTGACTCAGATATCTACCTCGGAGGGAGTTTCTGCTACTTTAGGGAATTATTGACTGGGCTTTGGGGTTGAACTTTTTTTTTTTTTTTTAAGGAAAGAAAAAGAAACCCTGGGATCCATCTGTATTTTTTAAATTTTTGGTTTTTTTTCTTTTGTTGGTGGTAGTGGTTCTTAATTTTTAGTTTGGGAATGTAGATTTTTTTTTAATATAAATATGTTATTTTCTTGACTTTTTTAATTTCTTGCCTTCCCACGTTGGGGTGATAGCCAGAGGGGTCCTGGTAAGAGAAAGGGGGACAATTGGTGAATAGGCCCACCTGGCTCCAGGCCTGTCCATCAGGCCGTGAATTGTATAGCGCACAAAGCCCTCGCCCCCTACAACCACGTGGGTGTTCTTTGCCTGTGCACGCAGGTTTCTGCTGCACTTGCTGTGGAGGCAGCAAGGGCCTGCTGGCCTCCTAGCCCCCTCCTAGCCCCCCTCTTCCCACAGCCCTTGGGCAGGGTTGGACTCAGTAATTTTGAGGAAATCGAAGATGCCACCTTCCCCTGTGAGTGACACATCCTTAATTTTTTTTTTTTTTAACTACTACTTGCTGGTTGGAGGGGGAAGAATAGGGAGGGGGTTATTGCCAAATATGTGAAACATGAGTTGGGGTGCTTATATCTGTATCTCCCTCAGTTTCCCCAGAAATGAGAGGTATCTTTTGGTTACACCAAAACCAAGGGGGTGGGGAGAGAGGAGGGAGGTTGCAAAAAGCCAGGTATGGGGGAAAGTAAAATCAACACTGTCCCATCCTTGGCCCTGAAACCCTACCCTGGTCCCCTCAGACATCCTCAGGACTTTACAAGACTGTCGGAGTGGGGGACCCCTCCCGTCAAGAGATCTGGGCAGGCTGGGGGACAGGTTGGGAGTGTGACGGTTGGGGGGCGGGAGGCACGGGCCAGGGGCAGTTCTCTCCTCACTTGTAAACTTGTAGTTTCACAGAAAAAAAACAAAAAAACAGAAAGTGCAGTTTTAAATAAAGAAATTTCTTTTTTCCCTGGGTTTAGTTGAGAATTTTTTCAAAACATATGCGAAACCCCAGAAAAAACTTCTCACGAAGCCCCAAGCAGATTTCTCCCCGTGCCCTAGCCTTTGCCCTCACTTGCCCAGTTCCACCTCAGCAAACAACAGCCTGGCCTGAAGCCTGCAGCCCAGCGACCTTACCCAGTCAAGACGGGCTGCACTGGCCACCAGGCAGCCCTCAGGACTGATGGGATACGGGGGAGGGGGGTTCTCTGAGGGAATAAGACCCTAGGAGGTACACACTCCCCACCCTGAGAGGCTGGCAGTGCCCAGGGGTGGGGTGATAATTGTTTCTCCCAGTATCTGGAGGACTCTTGTCCCAGAGGCATGAATTCCTAGCATTCTCTGTGACAGGACAGGACTGAGAGATGGGGGCAGGGAAGAGGGTGCAAGCCCCACCTAGGGCGGTGGCCACAGCAGGGAAAGGGGCAGACAGAGCCGGGAGCCTGGGGAGGAAGCAGGATGGCAGCAGGGGCAGCGGCCGGAGCCTGGGTGTTGGTCCTCAGTCTGTGGGGTGAGCCACTCGTCCCACCCCACCAATCCTCACTGCAGAAAGTACTTCACTCCTACCCCCCCAATCTCCCCAGAACCTTCCTAGAACCCAGGCACTGCTTTGCAAGCTCCTTCACCCACCCTGTCCTAATTTCATTTGCTCCATCTCCCTTCCTGCTCCTCCACCATGGTGCTATCTCCCAGGGGCGGTAGTAGGTGGTCAAAACGTCACAGCCCGGATCGGAGAGCCCCTGGTGCTGAACTGTAAGGGGGCCCCCAAGAAACCACCCCAGCAGCTGGAATGGAAACTGGTAAGCAGAGCCTCTGTCTCAGCCTCCCAAGGTCCAGAGCAACCAGCGGTGATCTGCCTCATCAGTCCTCTCCCAAAGGACTGCACTGTGTAGGCCCCTCCTCTGTCTTCAGAACACAGGCCGGACAGAAGCTTGGAAGGTCCTGTCTCCCCAGGGAGGCCCCTGGGATAGCGTGGCTCGTGTCCTCCCCAACGGCTCCCTCCTTCTTCCGGCTGTTGGGATCCAGGATGAGGGGACTTTCCGGTGCCGGGCAACGAACAGGAATGGAAAGGAGACCAAATCCAACTACCGAGTCCAAGTCTACCGTAAGGGTTCCAGGGCCTTCCTTCTCCCAGGCCCCCCTCTCATCTAAGATAAAGCCTTCAACCCCAGCCCTTGACTCTTTGGCCCTGGTGTGTGAGGACCTTTGACTTGTTGCCCCCATTCCCATACCTGGAGTGTAAGAACCTTCAAAGCTGCAGCCTCTAACTGGAATTTTCCCTTCTTCAGAGATTCCTGGGAAGCCAGAAATTGTAGATCCTGCCTCTGAACTCATGGCTGGAGTCCCCAGTAAGGTAGTGAAAAAGAGAGAGAAGCAGAAAATGGTCCTGTGAAGGAGGGGACTGTGGCTGTGTTGGGGGTGCATGGCATCTCTCATTTTCAAAGGATGATGAGGTCACCACTCTTTCCTCAGGTGGGGACTTGTGTGTCCGAGGGAGGCTACCCTGCAGGGACTCTTAGCTGGCACCTGGATGGGAAACCCCTGGTACCTGATGGGCAGGGTGAGTCCCGTCTAAGTTCCCCGCTCCTAGCAGCCTTCTTCCTGATCTCACTCCCATACCCTGGGACGTCGTATCTTCCCCTTCCTCCACCGTAGGAGTGTCTGTGAAGGAACAGACCTGGAGACATCCTGAGACGGGGCTCTTCACACTGCAGTCAGAGCTGATGGTGACCCCAGCCAGGGGAGGACCTTCCCGCCCCACCTTCTCCTGTAGCTTCAGCCCGGGCCTGCCACGGCGCCGGGCCTTGCACACAGCCCCCATCCAGCCCAGTGTCTGGGGTGAGCACAGAGATGGGGAGGGCCACAGCTCAGGTGAGCACATTCTGGCCCTCAGGGAAAGAAAGGGGTCAAGTCCATGGCCACCGGAACCACTCGTGGGTGTAACTGTCAACCTCATGCCCCTTCCAACCCGCAGAGCCTGAGCCTCTGGAGGAGGTCCAGTTGGTGGTGGAGCCAGAAGGTGGAGTAGTAGCTCCTGGTGGGACCGTAACCCTGACCTGTGAAGCCCCTGCCCAGCCCCCTCCTCAAATCCACTGGCTGAAGGACGTGAGTGACCTGGAGACGGGGGCTGGGAGGTAGGGAGAACCCAAACTGGTGACTGGAAGGAGGGCAGAGGGCTAATGGAGGCAGAGGCAGGCTAGGAGCTCAGGAGGAAGATATCTGAGGGTATCTGAGGATGTAGAGACAAAGAGACAGGAGTCTGGGGTGTGGACAGGGGTTTTGTTAACAGTCTATCTCCCTTCCCCCGCCCAGGGTGTGCCCCTCTCCCTTCCCCCCAGCCCTGTGCTGATCCTTCCTGAAGTAGGGCCTCAGGACCAGGGAACCTACAGCTGTGTGGCCACCCATCCCAGCCATGGGCCCCAGGAAAGCCCTGCTGTCAGCATCAGCATCATCGGTGAGACCTCTCCCCAAATGCCAGGGACCCTGGGGCTGAGGAGAGGGACAGCACAGGCTCCAACTCCCTATCCTATTCTGGCATTATCCCCAAGAGCCACCCCACCCCTCCCTCCATGCACCCACACCCAGTCCTCCTCTGCCCCACCCTAATCCTGCCAAGAGAAGAGCCGAGCCTCTCCCCTCTTCCCTCTGAATTAAAAAGGGAAAGACGCCACTGGGGCTCCCACTAAATAGCCTTCTCTCAAACCGAAGTCTGCCCTTCTGACTTGCTCCAACTTTGTCTTCCAGAAACAGGCGAGGAGGGGCCAGCTGCAGGTGAGGGGTTGGATAGTCAGAGAAACAGAAGATAGCTCCCAACATGTGACTGGGGGCTGGTCAACAAGAAAGGAATGGTGAGCGCTGAGGGCCGTGCCCTCAATTTTCCCCATCTCCCTACAGGCTCTGCGGGCGGGTCAGGGCTGGGAATTCTAGCCCTGGCCCTAGGGATCCTGGGAGGCCTGGGGACAGCCGCTCTGCTCATTGGGGTCATCATGTGGCGAAGGCGGCGAGGCCAAGGAGAAGAGAGGTGAGTGGAGAGCAAGCCAGACACTCAGACCTGGGGCTTCCAGGCAGCAAGTGATGGATGCTGGGGGTGGAACAATGGAGCACTGAGAACCATGTGCAGAATTCTTCCCAATTCTCCTCCTCAGGAAGGCCCCAGAAAACCAAGAGGAGGAGGAGGAGCGTGCAGAGCTGAATCAGTCCGAACAGCCTGAGGCAGGCGAGAGCAGTACGGGAGGGCCTTGAGGGGCCCACAGACAGACCCCATCCATCACCTTTTCCTCTGACCCATTCTGGCCCCAGACCAGCTCTCCCCTGTAGAGTCTATACCCTACCTTGCCAAACTTTCTTCCACAACCAGAGCTCCCTACAAACAGTGATGAGTAAATACCTGACACATCTTCACCATGTGTGTTTGTGTGCATACGTGAGACGATCTCAGCCCTGCACCCTTGAGAACTGTGAACCCCCACGATTGCCTACACCACACCAAACATCTACTCAAGTTGGGGAGAAGATGCTCCTGTCCTAGAAGGAAGGAAGGAAGAACTTAGGAAGAGTTCCCAAGAATACATTTCACCTTTTTTATTGAATTTGTAATAAAAGAGGTAGTGAAGGGGAGGAAGGACTTAAGAGTCAGAACCCATATTAGACACTGGGGAAAGAAAAATTAAATTAAATCAACATGAGGGGAAGTGGCGGAGGGTCAGAGGGAGCCTTGCCCACTTTTCAACATCAAATCAAGAAATCTGGGGGAAAGCAAAGGATTAGGAGAGAAGAGAAACAGACATTGTCTTTAGTCTGTCCTTCTCCTCTAGGTCCAGGAATTACAATGCTATTGAGCAAGCAGTTCAGAGAAGATTCTCCCATCCTATGCCCAGATGTCACTCCTCATCAAGCCCTCCTGGAGAGTGGCCAGGGTTGGCCTTAGCTGACAGAAAAGGAGGGGTTGGGGGTCCAGGAGTAAGGAAGGGTCATTAAGGAGCCCCAATACTGATTCTCCTCTGGCTGAAGGTGGGCAGGAAAGAGACACAGCTCAAATACTAAGCAGCCAGAAAAAGAAGAAGATGGCAAGAAACAGGAAGAGGGAGTCCTGCCAGCTGGAGGCCGGGTGACCCTGTCCCAGATCCACACCTGTGGGAGAGAGGAAAGCTGCAGAAGCATATGCTTCTAGGCCAGGAGGGGACCCAAGGGGGTTGACAGGGCTCCCTGGTAGGAGCTGAGTGTGACTCTTACCTGTACCCCGGCGGAAAGGCTCATGGGTATTGAAGACGGTGGTGAAAAAGCCAAAGGGAAAAGCACCAACACCAAATGAGAAGTGAAAGCCCCCAGTATCGCCAAATGGCTGGAATCCCTAGGAGGGTGAAAAAAGTCAGAGGGGAACCAGACAAATCGCTGGCAAGGAAGGGGCACAAATGGACAAGAAGACTCACCCCTCTGCTCTCTGGAGCTGGTCGCTGGCCCTGGGGGCGGGGTGGAGTTTTCAATCTGAGAAAGAGGAGAGAGACTATCAACAGGGAATTCTCGCCTCTTCCACATCCTCTTCCTAGGGCAAAAGCCTTCTACCTTCCCTGAGCACAACCTCTCTCTCACCTGGGATCCTGGGGTTTCTGGCTCCCTCGCCCATAAAGCGGGACAACATTCTCTCTGCTGATCCCAGCTTTACACACTGGGCACTCTTGCCGCTCTGGCCGCGTCTCCAGCCACTAGGGAGAAAAAAATGAAATGGTTTCCAGTACACAGGAGGGTCTTCCAGCTCCTCACACCTCCCCATTTCCCTCTTCATCTCCTTTGAGTACGTACCTGATGGAGACAGGGCCAGCTGGATGGGGGCGGAAAAAAGAAAGGTCAAACTAGCTACAGAAAAGAGAGACACAGATCCCAGATTTCACAGAATCCCATTTCACCCCTCTTCCCAGGTACTACCCGCCCTTTCTTTTCATATTTTCTACAAGCTCTACCATGACAGCCAACTTGGCTTACCTGCTTCTCTGATCTTCTAACACCCAAAGCTCTATCCATCCTCAACACACTCAAGCCTCTCTCTTTTTCCCTAACAAACACACAAATTTCATCCCCTCTTTTCTCTGCCTTTCAAGTTTACTTTCCAATTCTTTTCAACCCACCCCTTTCCAGGTTTCCTCTTTCAGCACCAACCCCATTTTTGCCCCATCACTCCAAACCAAACCCCTTTACTAGCATATTCCCCCATTACTGCGTTTCCTCTCCCTTTATTATTTTTTTCTTTCAATAACTTTGGTACTAATCCTCTCCCCTTCAAGCTCAATGAAGTCCCAATCTCCACAACCCTTTAACCTCTCAAACCTGCCCCTTCACAGTGCCCTTGTCCCCAGGTTTGTCATACCCCCCCCCCCCCCAGATCTCATCTGAATATGATCCCATATTCCCTGGGTCTCCCCCACTCAACTGATGCATGCCTCCCCTAACCTTTGTATCTTATCCGTTTTCACCTGTGCAGCGAAGAATCCTCATTTCCCTGGGGTAAGATGGCTCGGGTTTCACATGTACAGACGTACGGTGTTCCCCTACTCCCCGCCCCGCGTCCTCCTCTTAACACACCACACACCCCAGCTCCTAGTTCCTAAGACCTTTCTTTCCACAGATCTCGTCTGTCTGTACAGGCGTTATCTTCCCACCCACACATACCATAAAAGATATATGTCCCCTCTTGGGGCCTCACCTATAAGGACGTGCCCTCCGATTATCTGTACCACTGTATGGCGCCCCACTCCCAGTCTCCCCAGCATAGAGGTGAGCCCCACCGCCTTCCGCCCCGCTCCCGACGCTCACCAGTACAGGTGGCCGCACACACTGACCACAGCTTCCCGAGCAGTCTCCAAACATATATTACATTCGAAGGTCGCGCCCGCCCCGCCCCGCTCGCGGTTTGGCCCTTCGGGGCCCCCGTCCTCTTCCTCTGCTGCTGCCATGGCCGGTTTTGTTTCGCCCCCCACGTACCCCGCAGTCCCCTCAAATACACACACACACACACGCCCCAACAAACGAGAAACCACCTCCTGCCCACGATCGTTGGGCAGGCTTCAAGGTTTTCTAATCACTATTGGCTTGAGTGCCTGCCAATCACACAGGGTTCACAAGATAGCATTGGTCCAAAGGGTAGGGGCGGAAAAGGGTTTGCGCGGTCCTGCCCTTACACAGTGACTATTGGCTGATAGAGCCGCAGTTAGTATTCAGTGCCGAGGGATCGGCAATAACTCGCTACATTCCGTCCTGTCGCCCGGCCAGGGAGGACTTTATTCGTCTGAGTAGTTGCCAGTCATAACCAAAGACCAGAAGCAATTGGCTCGGGACTGTCTAGACCTCGCCCACCATAAGCCCTTTTCTTTCCTTCACTTCCTCTTTCAGAGAATGTCCGGATTCCTATTGGACTTTGGAGCGTATGGCTCTAAAGCAACTCATTGGCTAGAACTCAACGGAAAATGGTGGTGAGGTAAAATGCGCCTGCGCGGCACGCGGCGGGATAAGGTGAGTCAACCCCGTGGGGGTTGAGCCTTCTCTAGTCCCACCCCTTCACCTCTAGCTTGTCGCCATAGTGACTGCTCTCCAATTGGCGGGGCCTGCAGTTCAAAGGCCTTGGCTTGGCGTCATCCGGGTTCTTCGGCTGTGGACTCTCTCGACTGATTGGACCGTTTCCTTCGCTCCTGATTGGCCAACATTGGGAAAGACGGCGAAGAGCCAGCAAAAGAGGGCAAATAGTAGGGTCGCAGTGTTCAAAATGGCTCCGGCCTCCTTGGGTGACGTAGAGAGCAGAACTTGGTTCCGCCCTTCCCTTTTAGTGAAGAAGGGAGCAGAATTGGGATTAGCCCGACATCTGGATGGTGGGAACATCGATCTGCGGTGCGGGCGTTAACCCAACTCCCTCGGCTGGACGACTCAGCCCGCCCCTCTTTAGGTGCTTTACAGAGCAGAACTGAACTAAAGGCCCACCTCCTTCTTAATGTGACACAGAGTAGAACAGAGTTAACCTCAACTCCGTTTTAAACCTTAACAGCAGAAAAGCTCTGGCTCCACCCTTTTGTGAGTGGTGCAGAAGGGGCAAGGCCCGCCCCTTTTTAGGTGACCCGCGGCGGAATAGGGTTAGGCCCGCCCCTTCCTTCTTGTAATTTGCCCAGCAGAACTAGGGTCTTCTTCCTGGGCTGGACCCCTGGGAGCTTGGGTCTTTCCTACAATCAGTGACCCTCACTGTGGCCCAAGAAGCAGAACTAGGTAACAGTCCTCCCACTACCAGTGTTCTTTACATCCTCTTTCACAGGGCATGCAAGGCAAAGGTGTGTCTAGGAGCGGGAGGCAGACACAGGCTGAGGGCTGTTTAGCAATACCCTGATAAAAAGGTCCCATATGACTCAAGAGTAAGGAAAGATGAGAAGTTGGGAGGTGCGTAGAGAAGGATTGGGCAGGTGAGGGTTCAGTATGCTTGAAGAGGTTTAGCAAAGAAGGTATTGAGAGGGAAAGGTGGAGACCAAGGAGGGAGGAGTGATGGAACGATCCTGGTAAAGGGATAATGGGAGTATGGGAAGAGGGGAGCAGGGGTTGGAGAGCTAGATACATGGCTACAAAGTTAGGGAGACATGCTCGTCCCGGAGGAATCAGCATTCTTCCTCACTTTTTTTTTCTAGGAAGCAACCCTAGTTGCTATTGGAAGAAAAGATGCACGTAGATTCTATGTTGGGGGAGGGTTTGTCTCAGCTTGGGTGAGTAAGGAGACTGATAGGAAGGAAGGAACTAGGAAAAGAAAAAGTACTGAGGTAAAAGAGCATGGAAAGGAAAGGGTCAGGGAGAGGACCAGAGAGATCTCCTCTCTTTAAAGGCCAGAAAGCGTGGGTGGAGGAGAGAGCTGGTAGATAGTGGGGGGAGAAAGGGCAAAGAGACCAGACCAGAGGACTGGAGGGTGAGGTGGGGTGAGATTGAACCCTGGAAAGAAAAAGAAGAGAGGTGAACCCAGTACTTGGCACATGGTAGGTGCTTGATAAATGTTTAGAATTGAATGAGGGACAGAAAAAGGGGTCTGTGAGAAGAGTTGGAGGGAATAAGTAGCAGATACTGGAGTTAAGGAGAAAGGAAGAAACCAGAAAGAGACCAAGTAAAAGTGGCAGTAAGAGGAGAGCGGACGGAGAATGAGGGGAAGGAATGTGCTGAAGGGAGAATACAGCACCAAGGGATCCAGAGCTGAAAGGGGGCTGGAGGAAAAAAGCTGCAGCTGGAGCCAGAGAGGGGCAGAAACGAAGAGCCCAGCTGAGCTCTCCTGGGGCGGAGCTAGCAAGAGCATAACTGGTAGATGTGGGGAGGAGATGCCTGGGTCTCTGGGAGACGATTGGTAAATCAGCTGCCCATCACCGCCCCCCACTTCCTGGCCAGCCCCGGAAGCCAGCGGGCATTGGGGAGGGGTGGGGGGGATAGCGGCAGCAGCAGCCCCAGCCCTCGGAGGGACAGCAGGAAGGGAGGGAAGGAGGGTGCTGGGGAGACAACCCCCCACCATTCCTACCGCTATGGGCCCAACCTCCCACTCCCACCTCCCCTCCATCGGCCGGGGCTAGGACACCCCCAAATCCTGTCGCCCCCTTGGCACCGACACCCCGACAGAGACAGAGACACAGCCATCCGCCACCACCGCTGCCGCATCCTGGCTGGGGAGGGGGCCAGCTCCCCAGGCCCCCCACCCCATTGAGGTGTGGGCGGGAAAGGGATGGGAGGAGGAGGGAGGAGGGTGCTAATAGGACTAGGATGAGGGGATGGGGCGAGATTGGGTCTGGGAGGGCCGACTGGGGAGAGGGTTGCTGGGGAAAGGATAAGGGCCGACTGGGGAGAGGGGCTGTTGGGAGAAAGAGAGAAGGCTTGAGAGGGAGGAAGGCTGGAAGAAACACGGGAGGGAGGAGAAATGGAAACCCTTGTGAATTTGGGACTGGGGGTGTGGACAGGGAATCCTGGAGAGGGAATTCCCTACAGCTTCCCCAATTCTTTTTCCTGCCCTTCGACCCCACATAACTTTTGCGGGGGTCGTGAGGGGAGAAGGCCAGCAGAATTTGCTTCCTAGAAATGTCCTCAGGCACCTGTTTCCATCCAGGTACAGGACCTCTTGGTTTCTCAATGGTCTTCCACACTGCTAGACAACTGACACACAAATGCCTGGTGGGGAGCCATGTTTTCTACATTGAATTAGTGTGCCTTTGACATGTTTAATGACTTGTGTGCAGTCAGGTTGTCTGACTATCCATAGGTGGTGGAGACATGATGTGTTATTTGCCGTCAGAATTGCCCATTCTCATATCTCCTGTCCATGTCTCACATCCAGTTTTGACATGTTCAAGTACCACATGTGAGTTTTCATATACTGCACCTATTATATGGTTTCATGTTACATACACGTTTGGTTTTGCATGTGTACTTTAGCGTGTAATAGTTATTTACCTTATTTTGTTTTGCCTGACATTTTATGTCCATGGTTCTCCCATATGCAGTAGTCTTCTCGTGAGTGGGGTCTCACGGCTTGGCGGAATAGCAAACACTCATGTGGTGATCGGTGATCGGATCAGCCTGTTTGCTGTGTATGTTTTCCCAATCATGGTTTACATAACACATGTGCATTCCCCTTCATGTGGTACACTGATGTAACACAACCATAGCGTGTGTGCTTCTGGTTACATGTACTATTTGATAAATTTATTGTCAGTATATTTTACAAGCCATATGCTCCTTAAATTTAGCCTTCCATTGTGTTTTTAAATCCTTGGACAATTGTTCTCCATGAGGGTCACTTAATATCCAGTATTAGAGAAGAAGGTAACTGGGTGTTCAGGTTCCCGAAGAACCATCTCCACATGCCTTACCTGCTGACCTCCCTGGCCTGTGTCTCTTCACATACATTATCTCTCCAGTGGCTTTGTACAGGCAGTATCCATGAACTCGGTGTATGTCACAGGGTCAACCCTACTGTAAAGCCCCATCATCCATGTTTATTTATGGACATCATCGCCCACTCTTTGCACTGTTAGCACATATTTGATGACAGCAGCATCTTCCCCCTGTCACATGTTCATCCCATTCTATATGTTTCTTTTGTGTGTGAGATGACCCCTTCCTGATTGTTGTGACTCTGCCTTGTATGTGTGTATTCAGAGTAGGTTACTGTTAGGCTTGGAGTGTTCATTACTTTCTTGGTGACTTTTCCTTTAGTAGGCAATATTCCTCCAGAGGGTAGCTCTCTGATTCATGATCAGAGCTGTCGTTTCTGTTAGTTGTGGCTGTGTGGGTATGTATACAGCCTTATAATCCGTTCAGCAAATGTTTATTGGGCGCCTGTTCTACCTCCTACTGTCCTGGCATTGGAGATAGGGCAGAGTTCCTGTCCTCAAGCTGCTTACAGCCTAGGGAGGGAAACAAGAATGCCAGGGAGCAGTTATACATCGTGTGTTTTTGAGATCAGTGGGTCTCAAACTCGTGTGCACATCAGAATCACTTGAAGGGCTTGCTAAAATACAGATTGTTGGGCCCCGTGCCCGGAATTTCCGATTCATTAGATCTGGGATGAGGTCTAAGAATTTGCATTTCTACACTTCAAGAACCACTGATGAACATAAACATGTAATGAAAACATAGACCCGGAGGGGTTCAGGAGACTTCCAAAAGGTGACATTGAGCGTGTGAGGCAGGAGAAGAAAAGGCAGAAGTCTGTTCCAGCCAAAGGGAACAGCATGTGCAAGGCGCAGAAGCATGAAAGATGATGGTGTGTCTGAGGAACTGAAGTAAATAAATCAGTTTAACTAGAGCAAAAAAAAAAAAAAAAGCTTTTGTGGGGATGTGGTCGAAGATGTAAGCAGAAGTTAACTTGTCGAGAAGGGCCTTTACGACAGGGAAATGCTCAGATTTGTGTTACAGAGAAAGCTCTGTGGGTGCCACACGGAAGATGGATGGGAGGGAAAGAGTTAGACACTGGTCTGAACTTGCAGGGGCAGTGGGATGGAGCAGCTGGGAAAGCCTACCACTCCCCAGCTGGCAGAGTCCCCTTTCTGTTGCCATTACCTTCTCACTTGGCAGTGGGCTCACCTTTGAGCACTGCCCTTCCTGTCATGGGAAGGGAGTGCCTGTGGCCTCACTGGGAGTGACAGGTATTTGCCTGAACACCGTTTTTTTTGACTTGTGACCCTGCCCCCAGCAGTGGGGCAGAGTGGAGGAAGGAGGAAGAACCTAGAAGGCAGGTTCTGGGTGCCTGCGCCTCTTCCTCTTGAGCCCTTTCCTCTCGCAGGGCATGTGCTCTTACGTCCCTTTTACTCTCTGCGCTCCATTTTTCGGGTGGTGAGACCTTACACGCTGTACCTGCCCACCCAAATTGTCACTAGAAGGGAGGGAAGCAGGTGGTGGGATTTGTTTGCCTGTCTCGAGGCAGGATTGGTGCATGTAGCTATTCCAGGTATGTCCATGGGCTTCTCCAGGAATGGGGGAGGCTGCCGGGGTGCAGAGGGATTTTTCTAGGTATGCATTTACATTCCTTTATCTGTCACTGGGTATGATTGTAAATTTGTGTCTGTGTGTGAACTTGTCAGTCTTTGTATGACTATGCGTGTCTGCTGGCATTAGTGACGTGAGTCTTTATTCTTGCCATTTGGCCCTCGAGTGTAAGTCTGTGGGTGTTTTGTCACCATCGCCATACTTGCTGTGTGCTGTGTACGTGTATGTATGTACCGTACATGCAGGTGGCATCGTAACTGAGTGGTTAGGAACACAGGCTGCTGAGGTTTTATCTAGCAACTGCTGCTTAAGAGCTGTTTGTCCTCAGGTATGTTATTTAACCTCTCTGGGCCTATTTCCTATAAAATGTACATAATGTACTTTATAGATCATCGTGTGGATCACATTTAAGATTTAACTGAGTATATAGACCTGTACTGTCCAACAGAAATATAATGTAAGCCACATATGTAATTTTTAATTTTCTGGTAGCCACATTAAAAAAAGGTAAAAAGGAAGTGAAATTAATTTTAATAATATACTTTGTTGAACCAGATATAGCCAAAAGATTATAATTTCAAAATGTAATTAATATAAAAGATTATTAATGGGATATCTTACACTGTTTTTCATTCAAAGTCTTTGAAATCTGATGTGTATTATGCATTTCCAGCACATCTCAATCTGACTAGCCACATTTCAGTAGCCACATGTGGCTGGTGGCTACTGTATTGGACAACAGAAGTGTAGACCATTATTAGAACTTACCAGCTGCAAGGGTTACCTATCATTATTATTGTCATTTATTATCGTATATCTGTGAGTTGTGGGTGTCCACATCTCATGTCTCTTGCCTGTCTGAATACATCTGGAGCCTTCAGGAATAGGGGCTGGAGAATGGTCCTGAGCTCCCCATCCCCACTGCCCCCATCCTAGGGAGGCTTCCTGGGAAGGTTTGCATGGGAGCTTTGGCCCCATCCTGTCTTTGGCCCTTGTCCTCATAGCACCCTTTCAACCCTGCCTTCTGTGCCTTGCCTACCCCACTCCCTTCCAGAAACTAGGCTGACTATCCCTTGCCCCATCCCCTGCAGGTGGCCAGAATGGAGCTGTGGCCAGGGGCATGGACGCTGCTGCTGCTGCTCTTTCTGCTGCTGCTCTTCTTGCTGCCCACCCTGTGGTTCTGCAGCCCCAGTGCCAAGTACTTCTTCAAGATGGCCTTCTACAATGGCTGGATCCTCTTCCTGGCTGTGCTCGCCATTCCTGTGTGTGCCGTGCGAGGACGCAATGTCGAGAACATGAAGTGAGGGGCAAGGGATGGTGGGTGATGAGGGAACCTAAGGGTGAGAAGTGAGTAGAGGATTGGAGGGAGGGGGCACGGTGTTTGTAGAAGAGACTGGGAGACCCCAGAGAGGAGGAAGGGGAAGAGGACTGCAAAGGTGGCCAGAAATACAGTAGGGTGGAGGGAGCCTAGGCATGCAGGTGGACATCAATGGATCCCACTGGGACCCCTTGCTGTGATCCCACAGGATCTTGCGTCTAATGCTGCTCCACATCAAATACCTGTATGGGATCCGAGTGGAGGTGCGAGGGGCTCACCACTTCCCTCCCTCACAGCCCTATGTTGTTGTCTCCAACCACCAGAGCTCCCTCGACCTGCTTGGTGAGACCCCAACACAGGGCACACCTCCCCCAGCCACGCCCTCCCTCCTGGGACCTTCCCTGGCATCTCCTCCCTAGAGGTCCTCAACTCCTCATCCTCTGGGACATTGTCCCTTTGCTCCCCCCTCAGGCCTTCTTTCCCTGGGGTACAGCTGCCCCCATAAGCAGAGTACATATACCTGTAGTCACCCTTCCCTTCACTTGGGGCTTCCCTACCCAGTCTCCTCCCTCCTTTATCTCCAGTACCTACTAGTATGGGTGAGACCTTGGTGAGGTGGGCTTCCTGCTCTGACATTCTGCCTCCACCCTGATCCTCACCCCACCCTCACCCCTGCCCAAGGGATGATGGAGGTACTGCCAGGCCGCTGTGTGCCCATTGCCAAGCGTGAGCTACTGTGGGCCGGCTCTGCTGGGCTGGCCTGCTGGCTGGCAGGAGTCATCTTCATCGACCGGAAGCGCACGGGGGATGCCATCAGTGTCATGTCTGAGGTCGCCCAGACCCTGCTCACCCAGGACGTGAGTCATCCTGGGGAAACGGGGAATGGGGGGCTAGAGAGCAGAACACTTGCAAATCAACTGCTGTGCAGGGTCCCATCAGAGCATTGCGCCCACTCTGACCCCTCCATATGTGTGTGTCTTCCTTGACCTTCTTTCTCCCCCAGGTGAGGGTCTGGGTTTTTCCCGAGGGAACAAGAAACCATAATGGCTCCATGCTGCCCTTCAAACGTGGCGCCTTCCATCTTGCAGTGCAGGCCCAGGTGATTACTACTTCCCTTCCTGCTACTCAGCCCCTGGCTCCCATAATTCCCTCTTCTCAGGGCAGAGGTTGGTGGTGGGAGTCTCAGAAGGGAGCTGTGTGCTGATCTGCGTTACCCCTTCCCCAGGTTCCCATTGTCCCCATAGTCATGTCCTCCTATCAAGACTTCTACTGCAAGAAGGAACGCCGCTTCACCTCGGGTGAGGGCTCCGAGCAGATCTGGGGTAGGGTGTGTCCGGAAAGGCCATGGGAGAGGCTGGGAGGACGTCCCGGTGAGGCAGGGGGTCATTGAATGTCAGAGCTATGAGATAGCCACCCAGTCATCTAGTCCGACCCCACATCAGGCAATCAGTATTTGCTAAGCACCCACCATACCCTGCTTGATGGGTAGTACTTGGCCCCTCCAAGAGGAGCTATTCCTATCTTAGCAGGAAAGATAAGGCCTGTGTGTGCAAAGCTGTAATGAATAACACTTCGCAGTAAATACTGAATCCAGACAAGGAGGGCTGGAGGGTGCTGCGGGTATCTGGATTGGGGTTTGGGGAAGGCTTTGTACAGGAGAGCCTCAGGAAACAGGTGGCAGCTGGCAAGCAGGGGTGGTTGTCCAGGGTCGGTGGAAGAGAACTGAAAGGTTGAGGAGGGTAGTAGCAGGATCACGCTCAGAAATTGGGCCCCACCTGTGGGCAAAGACCTGGGTGGACAGGCCATGATGGTGCTCCCCCGCCCCAGGGCGATGTCAGGTGCGGGTGCTGCCCCCAGTGCCCACAGAAGGGCTGACACCAGACGACGTCCCAGCTCTGGCTGACAGAGTCCGGCACTCCATGCTCACCGTTTTCCGGGAAATCTCCACTGATGGCCGGGGTGGTGGTGACTATCTGAAGAAGCCTGGGGGAGTGGGTGAAGCCCGGCTCTGAGCTCACCTCCCATCTATCCCCATCTTCCTTCCCACACCTACCGACCCAGTGGGCCCTGAGCAGGGCCAAGCCCTCTTCCTCAGTTCCCTTCTCCCCACTTAATTCTCCTCTTTGGAATCTTCAATTTCTGAAGTGAACGTGGATACAGCGCCACTCCCTGCCCCTTCCCGGCCCCACCCGTGGACTCTCGTGCCTCAGTGCAGTCTCCACTCTGACCCCCACCTCCTGCCACCTTGTTTGTGGGACAGTTGCCTCCCCCACATCTCGAGTGAGTGGCTCAGCCTACACAGGGGTGGGGAACATTCCATCCCATCCCCAGTAGACTCTCTTCCTTTGTGGTCTCTCCCTCTCTACCCAACATTGGCCAGTGGGCTCATCCATTCTGTGGAACAATTCTCCCCCCATCCCAAGTCCATGGATTCAGTGGACTCATCTGTCTGTGAGGAGGACTTCTCACCCCCTGGCTGGAAGCTGATACCTGGAACACCCCTCCCAGGCTCAGCCTGGGAACTTTCCTCAGCGCCTTCACCTTCTCTTCCAGTGGAGCCTCCTGTCAGTGGGGGCTGGACTCTTCTAACTCAGAGATCCCTGCTCTTGCCCAGATGCACAGGGTCGTGTATACTCCTGGATGCCAGTTCGATCTCCACATTTCTGCTTCTCCCTGTCCCCGTGGTACAGTTCTTCAGTGGTCTTGGCCCTACCCAGCTCCCGGCAGCCCCGCTGTACCATCTAACCAGACACAAGGGGAAGAGGCAGACATCAGGTGCTGCACTCAACTTCTGCTCCCCCGGGAGCTGGGGAAAAGAACTGAACCCTGGCTGGAGGGGATAAGAGGGCTTTTAATTTATTTCTCTTTCTGTTTGAGGCTTCCCCCTCTCTGAGCCAGTTTTCATTTCTTCCCAGTGGCATTAGCCACTCCCTGCCTCTCACTCCAGACCTGTTCCCACAACCAGGGAGGTAGACTGGGAGCAAAAGGAGAGGGTGGGACCGAGTTTTGCGTGGTTGGTTTTTATTAATTACCTGGATAAAAGCAAGAAACTGAAAATAAAGAGAGAGAGAGATCTGGGTGATTGCTGGTTGCGTTTGTTAAGGAGTTGAAGAAGCAGTCCTTGCCCAGGCAACCTGCCCCCAGCCAGAAGGCTCAGGGGTAGGCTAAGACCACCCACCTTCCCCTTTCTCCAGCTCTTCAAAGTTTCCATTGCTCATTGCTCCTCGGTGGCTGATAGCCTTATCTGCAGCTCCCAGTTGGCCAACCCCAGAGGATTAGGGGGTCCAGTTTTTGTATAAATTAGGGGGCAGGGGCACTGCGAGGCTCCTTATCAATGATTGAGGCCAGGGCCCAGGCTGTTGTCCTCGCAGGAGCCTAGTTAATGACAAGGCAGACAAAGTGGCTGTGGTCTGTGGGGGCCACCTCCAGCCTGGAGTGGACAACACTGCCAGTCTCACCCAACAATAAGTTGGGTAACTACTGGGCTGTGAACGGGGTCTCAGAAGAGAAGGGTGGGAAGGTACTGAGAGAGTGAATGTTGGAGAGGGGTTTCTGAAAAAGAGGGAACGCTAACTGGGGAGGGGTCTCTGGAAGAGCTGGGGGCAGTTGTTGGGAGACGGGGGTCTAGGTAGGAGGAGTGCAAGGACTCACAGGTGCCCAGCCTCTCCTCCAGCAGCAGCATCTGATCACTGAGGGATTCGATCCTGTCGCCTCTGCCCCACAGCTCAGCCACCTGTTCCGGCTGCAGCTCTTCGGGCGGCATGGGCAGCACCGCTCTGACCCAGGCCCCGGCCTGACCGACCCACTACAAAGGAAGAGACGCCTCGGGGTGATGCAACCGGGCGGCCTCGCCCCGCCGGTCCGCGGGCTTTGCCCCAGGCGCCTCGGCTCACCTGCTCCAGCCGCTCCAGGCGCCCTCGCAGCTCACGAATCTCCCGCCTCAGAGCGCGCTCGTCATGTTCCGCCTCCCGAACTAGGACAAAAAAGAGCGAGCACATGAATGCCCAGGCCCTTGCCTCGGGCCCAGGGTCCTCCCTTTGGCCCATACTCCCGGCTGCTCACCGGCCACGCTGAAGATGCTGGCACCGGTTGGCGGCTCCGGGGACTCCGCTGCGCAGGTGCGCCCGTCAGGGCCCAGCAACAGGCCGAGGGGGCAGCTGCAGGTGAAGCTGCCTGCCGTGTTCAGACAACGGTGGGAGCAAAGGGTGACGCCAGTCCTACATTCATCCACATCTAGTTACCGGAAAGAGGAGCCGGCTGAGAGAGGGGGCGGGGGCGGGCGCCCCGGTGGGTGGGGAGGCCGGGCACCACCGCTGGGGGGAGGGCGAGCCGACTCACCCACGTGACAGTGCTTCCCTCCCCAGCCGGGGGCGCACTCGCACTGGTCAGGCCGAACGCAGACGCCTCGGTTCAGGCAAGGCTTGGCGCAGATGGCTGCGGGCGGAGGAAGGGGGACTCAGACCCACACCGACTGCGCCGCTCCCCAGCTCCTTCGCGCCTCCCGCAAGGCGTGGAAGACCCAGCCTGACCTTCACAGGTGAGCGCCCCCGGGTGCCGCTTCTTCCAGCCCTGGCAGCACACGGCATGGGTCTGCTGCACCTCCCGCCTCACCTCCCGCCACGCCACGCGGTAAGTGGTCCTGGAACACAGCGCCCCTCTCAGGACCCTACATACGGGTCCTGGTCGGGTTTCTTGGGGTCCCTCTTGAGAGACCCCGGAGTCCCAGCCCCCCGTCCCTCACCTGTAGGTGCTGCAGATGCGCCTTCCAGCGCACAGGGTCAGGTAGGGCTTGTACACCGGTTGGCTGTAGGACTCGTTGTAGCGGAGTGGGACCGCCAGTGTCTGCTTGGAGCAGACCCCCTGACTGCATCCATGCCAGAGGAGGAGGTGGGAGATACTGAGTGGGCCAGGCCCTCGGGAGGCAGGAGTCCCATTTCCCGCAAGGAGCCACTGAGGACCAGCCTTCCCTACAGATGACGGCGTCACCTCCCACCAATGAAACTTTTAACGTTGTTTCGTCCCTGTGAACTCCCAGCCCCAGCAGAAGGCTCCCTTGAAGAGCTCACCCCGGGCCCCGCCCCCTCTCTTGTCACCTCTCTTGGAGAGATCCACCCTTGGCCCCCTGGCCTGACATCAGGAGCAGGAGTAATGAGAATCCGCCTAAGGGAATGCACAGCTCAGCCCGGGACCCCATGATTCTCTTTTACTCCGGACTCTGTAGTCTGCAGGCAAGAAGAGGTTAATGGTTGCCCTTCCCCTCTCCTGTTAACTTCTCCAGCCCCAGCCCTTCCAAGAGCAGTCTGCTGGTACCCTCTAAGGGGGTCAGGACATTCACTTCCACACACTAGCCACCAGGATTGTTTACACCTTTGTGTACATTTAACTAAGACCATCCTATCCTGTAGTTTATCATGATCCATTCAGCATCATACAAGCTCACACCCCAAAGCACGGCCTCCACCACCCCTCTAACCTATCAGCTCCTAATCCTCTCTGCACAACCTGGAGACACATGGCCAACCGTCCCCTCAGGACCCTCCTATCTTTAACATGCCGTCTTATAACTTAATCTTCATACCTTCAAAACCCCAGATATCATACACCCTCACACCTTACACGCAAACCCGAGCACCTGGAACCAAATTCCACAAAACAAAATTCCTTAAACAAATTCCTTAAACAAATTCCTACTTTCACACACCCACACCATCACATACACCCTAGATGCACATCCCTCACTCCAACAAGGCCTCCAACTCACACCCACCCTGGGGTTCTGAGTGACCCCAACTCTTTCCCCATCGACACTCTCTTCCCACCTGGCTTCCCCTCTGTTCTGGGAGACTTCAGGCAGACCAGCCTCAGCAGCAGCAGCTCAGACTGGTGGGTGGCAGGGGCAGGCTGGGAAGGAGAGGAGGGGCTGAGCCAGACAGAGTCCTCCCATCCCTGCCCCCTCCCACAAGCCTTCTCCTTGGTTCCAGCCTGGTCAGTTCAGTGGGGTCAAATCCCACTGCCCTCATCCCCACCCCACAAAGGCTTTCCTAGAAGTATCTTCCCAACCCTCCGAGGCCTCCTATTTCTGAACACCCCAAATCAGCAGAGGCTACTGGTTTTATAACAACACCAGTACCCCTGGCCCTTGCCCCCACCTTCAACCCAACACAGACTGGGGGAGACTTAGGGGGAGGGCAGAGAGACAGAGCTGGCAGGGAAAAAGCAGGTCAGGTCCTGGGAGAAGAGGCAAGATCAGCTGAGAAAAGAAAGAAGGGCAAATCGTCACAAAGGGGCAGGGGGGCAGCCCAGGGCACCAAAGGAAAAACTGCCCCCATCTCTTGCTGACATTTGCTAGGGCTTAGGGGGGAACAGAGTTGAGTCAGCTACCACCCCCCATGCCAGAGCAGACAGGGCCCTATTGTCTCAGGCAAAATTCCTTCTTTTAAGAAAGAGGAGGCTCATTGTCCAGCCCCTCACCCAGCTCTGGCCTACAAAGCTCAAAAAGGGGCACAACAAATGCCCACCCTGACCCTCAGGCCCCTCGTCTAGCCTGGGGGTAGCAGGCACATTCCACCCATGAGGCTGAGGCTCAAACTACTGGAGCCCTGGGCTCAGCCCCCCAATCTTAGGCTATGACAGGAAGAGAATTGTCTTCAGCAGGAAAGAACCCGCAGAGAATCAGGAACCCACACAGAATGGGCATTGAGAGAGAACGGAAACACCAAGGGGGGGGTCCCCACCCCAGGCCAGGCATCCGGGCACCCAGACCTCAAGCTCTCTATTTCCCACCCTCCTTGAGGAACCAGGTTCCTTTCACCTGGAAATGAGCCAAGCCACACTGAGGAAATGGAACTTTATTTCCATAAATACAGGGGTAACACCCCTTCAAGGGTAGTTAAAAGAAGGGCTGGAGCCTCAAAGAAACTAGGCTCCCAGGGGTTACCCCAACACTGATCATAGGGACTGGGGGATCCCCAAACCTGAGATGGGCCTCACAGGCCACAGATATTCCCCAACACTGACACTTTGAGAACGGAACTGTCCCCATGGGGGTAGCCTCAGAACCCCACTCTCATGGGTAGTCCCTCTTGGGGGTTGGGAGGGCTGATGACAGGGGAGTTCAGAGAAAAAAGGAACATGGGGAAGACAGAAGCTAAAAATGTCCTGAGTGGCCTGGAAGACCCCTGTGGTGGGCAGGGGCTGGGTTCTCCTCCTGTACAGCCAGATACGGAGGAGCAGCAGCAGCAGCAGCAACAGGAGCAGCCACGAGTTAAAAACCTGGTTTCTCACTTCCCAACTTCGGCCCTGGGAGAAAGGGAGAGCATGGAGCAACCCTCCAAGTAAGAGGACGTGAGGTAGGGGAGACCGGAACTTTTCATTCACGGAGGAACAGAAGAGGGGGGTTCTGGGAGCTCTGGTGGGTGGGGGGCAGTGTGGGAGCAATGAGGTGGTCATAGGCATGCCAGAGCCTGACATCTGCTTTCCAAGGCCACCACTTGGTTTCTGGGATGGGGAGGTCCTGGGGACTCTGAGGACACCATCAGGAGAGCCAAGGTTCAATGCAGGTCTCATAAAGGGTGCGGTTGGAATGCCAGGCCGTGTGGGAGATCCCGGCCATCGGACACCTCACTATGGCCCCCCGGGCCAAGAGAGTCTTCAGCCCAAAGGAATCACGCAGATAAACCTTCAAGGTGGGCAAAGGGGCACAGGAGCATGGAAGAAAGACACAAGGAGAGATAATGTGAGTTACTGTTGGTGTCCTGGGCCTCCTCCCCACAGGGTGAACCCTTCGGCTCAGGGGTCAGTGGCAGGGAGGGTTCCAGAATGGGGCAGGACAGTGAGTGAAGGGGGGGTAATCCAGGGTGCTCACCAGTTGCTCCTCCATCTCCAAGACCGTCTCATTTGCATCATAGAAACCAAAGAAGCTACAAAGAGATTTGGGTGCAGGTTATCAGGAGAGCTGGAGAAAATCAAGGTGGGCTAGGGTCCCTCAGGAACTCACAGCCTACTGGGGAGATGGGCAGCAGGGAGGACACCCAGAAATATTTAACTGGCCGGATATCATTATCTCATGAGGTGATGCACTGAAGATACAGCATCACTTCTGTAGAATTCCCATCAGAAATGCATAACCTGAATCTAATCATGAGGAAATATCCAACAAACCCAAACTAAGGAACATTCTACAAAATAGCTGGTCCATATGCTTCAAAAATATCAACGACTGGGTGCAGTGGCTCACTCCTGTAACCCCAGCACTTTGGAAGGCTAAGAATCACTTGAGGCCAGGAGTTCAAGACCAGCCTGAGCAACGTAGCGAGACCCTGTCTCTACAAAACAAAATAAAATAAAAAGTTATCCAGGCACAGTGGCACACACCTGTAGTCCCAGCTACTCAGGAGGCTGCGGGAGGAGGATCACTTGAGCCCTGGAGTATGAGGCTGCAGTGAGCTACAGTTGTGCCACTGCACTACAGCCTGGGCGACAAAGCGAGACCCTGTCTCTAAAAACGAACAAAAAAGACATGACAACTCAATGCAACATGGGATCCTGAGCTGGAGCTTGCACTGGGTATTTTTTTCTATAAGGACAATTGTCAATGTTAATTTCCTGATTTTGATAATTATGTCGCAGATATGTAAAAGATAACCTGTTTATAGGAAATGCTCACTGACACACTTAAGTATTTAGGGGTAAAGAGATATGTCTACAACCTACTATCAAAAGGTTCACACAAAAAATTTATATATTAAATATTTAATAAACATATTTTAATATAATATTAATGTAAATATATAAGTATATATATAGAGAAAAGATATTTATGTAAACATGGTAAAATGTTAACATTTGGGAAATCTAGGTGAGGCATACACAGGAATGCTTTGCATTATTTTGTAACTTAAGTATGGAATTTCAAAATAAAAAGGTCTTAAAATTTTTAAAATTAAAGAATATTTAACTAGTATGGGCACTGAGTGGCCCCTGGCCACGAATAACTGAATAAATGCTAATAGTGTTAAGTCCAATAGACTATGGGAGCAAAGTGGAAAGGCCACTACCCTAGTTTTAGACATCAACAAAGGCTTCCCGGCGATGATCCTGGACCAGGTAAGGCCGTCCCGGCAAAGGGAATTGTAAGAGCAAAGGCACAGAGGTGAGGCATAGCTGGGTGCTTGGGGGAGCTGGATTGGAAGCCTGGAGGCAATGTTGAGGGGCTGAATTTCAGAAAGGGTAGGAAAGCAGTAGGGGCACATAGAACTGCATTTGAACCCCAGCTCTGCCACACTCCGCCCAGTGTGTGAGCATATTACTTACCCTCATTGTGCTATGTAAGAATACTTCATAGAAAGGAAGTAAAACACTGCGGTTAAGAGCCAGATAGCCTGACCTCACCACTTACAAACTATGAATGCAGGCAAGTTATCTCCTCTCTTCGCACCTACGGTTCCTTCATATGTCAAATGAAGATAAGAGTGATTATCACATAGGGCTGGTATGAGGATTAAATGAGCTAATATATGACAAGTACTTAAAACAGTGCGACATGGGACATAAAAAATGCTATAAAACCACGTGCAATCACTGTCATTTATAGGGTTGCTGTAGATGTGAAATGAAATAACGTATATTAAACTCATCCTTACTATTATATTATTACAATACTGTAAGGGATGTCATGCCTTCACTCAGAACCCTCCAGTGCCTTTCCATCTCACTCAGGACAAAAAAAATCAAAGGCCCTAGTCACCAGGGACTTTGGGGAAGTGGGGAGGAAGAGTTGTTTAATGGGTACAGAGTTTCAGGGGGAAAAAAATTCTAGAGATGGATGGTGGCGATGGGTGGTAGTTACACAACAGTGTGAATGTACTTAATGCCACAAAACTGTACAGTTAAAAATGGTTAAAATGGTAATTTTTGTTATGTATATTTTATCACAATATTTTATCACAATAAAAAAAAAATCAAGGGCTTACTTTGGCCTATAAAGGTTTGACAAAACTGGTCCCCTGCCACCTCTTTTAACCTCCTTTCCCTCCTCTGCCAGGGGTGGGGAACCTGTGGCCTTATGGCAAAATGTTGCCTGGGTCCTTAAGTGCAGCCTTTTGACTGAATCCAAATTTTGCAGAAAAAATCCTTTTATGGAAAGGGGCTCAGGGGAGAAAAATGAAGCTTTTCTTGCCTCCTTTGGTGCTTAAAAGGAAGAATCTTAAAATCAGAAGGCCTCAGGTTCCTCACTGGCCTCATTTCCCACACCTGCCCCAACACGTTTGCAGGTGCTACTCCTCCTTGGAGGGGTTCCTCCCCCAGAATGCAACTCCCTCCCTCACTTCCTTCAGTCTCTGTTCAAATGGCAACTCTTCAGGAGGACTGCTCTGGCCACTACTGAAACTAGGCCCCAGTCATCCTCTACTCCCTTCCCCTGCCTTATTTTATCACCACCTGACATACATACTTACATTTATTAGCCGTCTCCCTAACTAGAGTGTAAGCTATGTAACGCCGGGGACTTCTCTTTTACTTACTGCTGCACTCCCACAGCCCAGAACAGTGCCTGGGCCCACGGTGCTCAATAAATAATTGTTGAGTGACTAAAGTAGCTCAGGTGACATTTCAGATCACCCATGATGACCTATAACAGAGGCAAGCACATAGGGCCATGGAGCCATGGATTTTCCCAAGGAATAGCATGGAGGGGACGAGGATGGAAGCTGTCACAATAGTCCAGATAAGTAAAGAGGTGAGGTAGTAGGAAATGTGATAAAATGGCTCGGAACTACACACGCACATTGTACCAATGTCAATTTCCTGGTTTCGATATTGTGCTATAGTTACGTAGGATGCAACCACCGGGGGAAACTGGGTGAAGGGCCTCTCTATACTACCTTTGCAATTTCCCATGAATCCATAATTATTTCAAAATTGAAAGTTTTTACAAAGGGGGAATGGTAGGGAGGGAGAAGAAGTAGAATCAGCAGGACTTAGTGACTGCCTAGATATGAGGGGTTGGGGTATGATTCCCAAGTTTTGGTGTCGAGTGAAGCTGGGGGGCATTAACTGAACAGTGGGAGGAGCAGACCACTTTTAGGCATGAGACAAAAACTGGTGGGGGTTGGAGATGTCTTTAGTCAATCTTCAGGCCACACAGTCCCTTATTACCTGGACTGCCAAGGAGTAATAACACCATCATCGGGGCCCCCAATCAGCACCAGGCGGCCCACACGAAGAAAGTTCTTCCTCCATGCTGCAGGATGGGAAGAGAGCCTGAGTCAGCCACAGGGATCAGGGCAGGTTGGAGAGAGGAAAAGAGGAGGTCAGAGAAGCAGAAAAGGGGACGCAGGTAGAAGCCTGGATTCTCACCTGTGGCATTGGGATGATCTCTTTCCCCATTGATCAGGGCCAGGAAGCTGCTGGCATTGAGGTATAAGTCATCATGGTGGGGGTCTAGGTACAAACAGCAGTTAGAAAGATAGGGAAGCAAGACTGGGGGCTGCGGTACAAGTCAAAGTGGACAGCAATAAAATAGTAACGATGATTGTTAACATGATAGCAAGCACTATTATCTAGCACCTGTATGAGCCAGGTACTGTTCAAAGTACTTTGCATTCATTTAATTTATTTAATCTTCACAACCAGCCTATGAGATATGTGCTATATTACTATTTTACAGCCAAGGAAAAGTGAGACACAGTAACTTGCTCAAAGTCACCTAGTAAGGTCAGGCTTCAAACCCAAGTAGTCTTTACATTCGTCAGTCGAAATACTACACCAGGGGTCGGCAAACTGTAACCAGTGGGCCCAATCCAGCCCGCTGCTTGTTTTTATAAATAAAGTTTTATTGCAATACAGAAACACACATTCATTTATATATGGTCTATGGCTGCTTTCACACTACAACAGCAGAAGTGAATAGTTATGACACAGTCCATATGGCCTACAAAGCCAAAAAGACTTACTATCTGGCCCTTTACAGAAAAGGTTTGCTGACCCCTGCATCACGTTATACTCTGAGGCAATAAGGTGACAACATAAAGCATTTTGAAAAGTACCTGTTCAAATAGTAAGTCCTCAATAAATGTAAGTTATTACTGTCATCACTGCTATTGGTTATGGTAGAGGTGGGAGCAGCGAGACCCTACACTCTACAGTGCCGTCTCTATGGAGGCCCCCAGTTCAGCATCCACCACTCACCGTGCCAGTAGTTACAGATGGAGAATTCCTGGCCCCAGGGGCTATAGCAGATCCGGTAGAGGTTAGACCGCATGGAGGTGGGGAACAGCCACTTCAAATAATCTGTGTCTGGCAAGAGAACAGTGCCAGGTAACCATAAATCTCTTGCCCCCCACCCCAAACTCCAGGCCTTCTATGGAGCTCAGTGCCCACTCACCTCCATACTGTCCCATCTGTGGAGAGGAGAGGGAGATGAAAGAATCCACATTGTGATCGTCCATGACAGAGAGCAGTGCTCGGCACACCAGGCCCCCTGCAGGCAGAACACATTGGGCAGGGACTTCAGGACAGCCAGGCCAACAGTACCTGCCCCCATTGTCCCCCCCAACACACTGTACATAAGGGAGACTGAGGCTCAGAGAAGACAGGCACACCCTGTGCCAAAAGACCACACATCATGTAAGTAACAGAGCCAGTAGATATTGGGCCTCCTGACCCTAACTCTAGGATGCTTTCACCTGCCCCATTATCCTTTATGTCCAAGTACATGGGTAATGGGGAAAGAAGGGGTAGCAGTGCAGGGAGCCTCCCTCCCATTCAAGACAGAGATAAGTCCCACGTGCTGAGGGAAGTCAGAAAAGAAGGGCTCAGGTAACAGGGCTCTGGCTGGAGCAATGTGGTTCAGAAACAGGGACACGAGGAAGCGTCCCTCAGATCCGGACCAAGCCTCGGCTAGGGCTTAGGAGTCGAGGGCAGAGGAGTTGCCTACCCTGCGAGTAGCAGATGAGATGCACCCCTCGAGGGGCCTTTGCCATGATGGGGACCACAGCCTCTCGGAACCCTTGCACCTGTTCCCACAGGGGTCGCAAGCTCTCTCTCCCATCGAAGAGATCGAGCACTGTCACCACAGTCCCATGGTGTGTCTGTGGGAAGGGGGCAATGCAGCCACCAAGGATGAGCTAAGAACCCCACACACACCACCCCCTTGCCCGTGTCCACATGCCTATTGTGCGCTGCCAGAACCAGGGATCCCATCAGCCCCCAACTGTCCCCACGCCAGCACCAACTCCCCGAGGATCTGGGCAGGACCTGAGGGTGGCTTTCAGTTCTCCGCTCTCCCTCCCCAGCCACTGTAGACGTCTCTAGTGCCCTCCGCCCCTAGTGTCCTTTGCCAGACCTCGTTGATGTATTCCAGCAGGTGGCGGAAGCTGTACGAGCTGTCGAAGAGCCCATGCACCACGATGACCGGCTTGTAGGACATGCGGCGGGGCGAGGGGGCTGCGGGCAGCAGCATCGGCAGGAAAGGCAACAGGAGCAGGACCCACGCCGAGGGGAGCCGCTGCCTCCAGAGCCCCAGCATGCTCCCGCCTGAGAAGGGGACGATGAGGGCCTGTGAGGAAGATGACAACACCCTCTCCCCTCGGAGCAAACGCCGGCAATCAAGCCGTCCCCTCCCCCGCCCCCGCTTCCACGCTAGGTCTTTGCTACAAAATAGCCTACTTTTAACATACTCCAGTCGTCTCCCTACAAACACACCCCCCTACCACGTTGACGCACCAACGCGCACCCGAAGTCCCGCCCCCAACTCGGCGCCTGAGGGACTCGGTCCTAGGCCCAGGATCTTTCTAACGCGTCACCCCAGCCATGCACAACCAGGGGTTCTGCAAGACCCCTGAGGAGCAGCCCAGGCCCCCTGGAAAGTGCAAACTTCCACCTGGCCTGGGTCTGTAGGCCCTCGCTCCGCCCGCTGTTTACTTCTCCCACGTCTGGAACCCACGGGGGAGGGGAAAGGGTTTGAGGAGAGAGCGCGCACGGGAATGACGGACGGGGGGGATGGGCAGGGCCGGCTGCTCGGGGTCGCGCACAGCCGTCACGTCCGGAGCTTTCCCTGGCAACCGTGTGAGCGTCCCCCGCAACGCAGGGCTGGGACCGGAGGGGCAATGGAACATTCCATTGCGCCCTAGGAATGGGGGAGGAAATAGGCGGAGCGATCCATTTAGTCCAGTGGGGAGAAGAAAAAGCAGCAAACATGTCCTGGAAATCGAAAGAAGGCCCCTCCAGACCCCACTGCACCCACCGACCCAAGGGTCTGATTTCCCCGCCTTGATTCCCCGCACTTCCCAATCCAGGGTCTGGCTCCGCAGCGGAACGTGAAGTTTTCTCTCCCCAAGGGGCGGTGCGGTTGGACTGGGGAAAGGTAGTCCTCCGCATTTTGTCGGCGCTGGGGGAGTGGTGGGTGAGTGGCAGGGTGGCCTGGAGGGCTGATGCCAACCCGGGCGTACCCTTCAACCCCCGCCCGCCCCAGGTCGGCGTCTTACAACTCTTCATTCTGAAGTGCGTGTAGTGCCCTTGTCTCCAGAGACGCGGAGAGTCCTCGATGCCTCTCGAGCTGAGATTAGCCTGGCCCAGTTTCTCCTGCCGTACTCCACTCTCCTCCCCATATACGACCCACCCCAAAGGGGCGGAGGGCCCCTGGGCTACACTGACTCAAGCCCACGTGATTAAGACTAGTCTTTCAACCGGAACGACCCCTACAGTCCAGCCCTCAGACCTCTCTGTGGGAGGCTCCCGACCCACACTCTCCCCATCAGACTTCCGAGCTCCAGGCGCTCGCACCCCTCCGTCTATCTGGGACCCCTACTCGATATCCTGGTGCCCCAGTGGGGCCTTTTACTCGTTAGGGCTTTTACATTCAAAGATGTTTCCCCTAAGAAAAGGATTTCTCAGCATGTCTGAACCTCTCCCTCTGTTCACAAGCTCTTTGCTAGGTCTTAACTCGTCTCTCCCAATCTAACCAATTTGCGCTCGGCTTTGTGTAATGTGAGGATGAGGTGGGGGAAGGGGTTAGGGGCTCACGCAAACGCCTGAGAAACCAGGACGACTGGTATGAGGCCGTGATCTAAATCTCTAGGACCTGGGACTGGTTCAGGCGAGGGCCTCCGTACTGCTCTGTAGGCTCCGCTTGGACACAGACAGGAAGGGACACAGCCCGGAGAGCTTCTGCTGCATCGGGGGCTGGGAAGTACTAGTCTAAAGATGGGGGGGGGGGCGGATAATGATTCTCTGGCTGTGTTGCAAAAAACCCAACTGGTGTAAATCTCGCTAGACTGCCTATCCTCACCCTCCCCCAACCCACGCGCTCCCAAGATGTAATAGGCAAATAAAAAGTCTGCAATAGTGGGCTATGCCTCAGGTCGACTCAGGAGGTGGAGGTGCGTCTTGGTGGCAGTGGTGGGTGGGAGTAGGGGGATTAAGGGAATGGATCTGAACACTGACCGGGCCAGGAACGCTAAGCAGCCCAACCAGCAAAGGGAGATGGGGGAGTAAGCACACATTCCCAAACCCAGCTGCCGGAAATGAGCAGTTGTCTCCCCCCACCAAAGAGCTCCAGCTCCTTAGTCCTGGATGAAGAAGGTATCTGTGCATCCCCCCACCCCACTCCTGCAACTCTTTCTCTCCCTCTTCCCTGGCTGACCGAATTCTAGACCTGAACCTCCCACTTCATGGTTAGGGTGGCAGGTCTGCCGTACCCTGGGAACTTTTCAAACCATCTCAGTTCTCAACTCTGCACAATTCTCGCTCACACATAGTTATTCGTCTCTTCTAAAGAGGAGGACACTAGGGCCAAAGATTTGGTAGAAGACCCTGGCATCTTGCAGGAAACTGAGGAAAGCTAAGGTGGGGAAGACCTGTCAGAGTGAACAAGGTCTAGAGGGAATTGGGGTATTGAATCCACTGAGAACCTGCCCGCTTCCAACCACAATATAATCACTACAGAGAATCTTGAAGGGGGAAACTCTAGAGAGTTCTGTCTCCCTCCTTCCTTCCCTTAGTCCCACCCGCTCGCCTGGTCTTGCCTCCGTTTCCATGACAACTCCAAGGGAGCCCAAACTAGGAGCTTGAATGCCGGGGTTAGAGGAGGAGAGAGGTGGTCCGAGAGCCGGAAGAGACCGAGAGGGGAGAACGTCTGAAACGAGAGGGGACAACGTCTGAAACGCTCCCCCTCCCTAGCCTCGGTCCCTTTAAGCTCCCCCCCCTCCCTCCGCTCCCCGCAGCTGCCTTCATCTCTCCATCTCTGCGCTGCTGCCGTCTGCGCCATCCGGCACCCAGACTCTGGAGCCAGCGGGGCCCTCCTCCCCCCGACTCCGGCCGCAGGGACCCTGTTCCAGCGAGACCGCAGGCATGTCATCCGAAAAGTCAGGTAAAAAACAATAACAAAACCTCCTGCCCTCTCCACCGTTTCCTGACTCTCCCCACCCTTGCCCCAACCCCCTTCCTTACCCCTCCCTAGCGGTGGTTCTGTTTCATCCCCCTCTCTCCAGCTCTCAACACCCCCACTCCTCCTCTTTCTATCTCCCTCCCTTCTCTTCCTTTCCTCCTTCCAGTCTCAGCGTCTGCCCCTTGCCAACAACATGGGCAGGGGGCAGCTTGAGAGGATGAAGGAGGTACAGAGTGGCTTAGCATCAGCCAGGTACTGCAGGGATAGCATCATTTGGAGTGACAGATGGTCAATCTCAGGCTGGCATGGAGAAATCCAGAGGGGAAATATGGAGACGTGATCAGATGGGGGTTCTCAGGGGAGTAAAATCCCAGTCTTCTTTATCTTCTCTAAAAGAAGTCCTGAGATTCCCAGAGAGGCTAGGGCACTCTCTCCCCCGCTGAAGGAAGGCAGAGTGGAACATGTCATCCCACATGTGTTTCTACAACTGTTGAATTGAGCACATATTAACACAGGACTGTATGTCTACACATATGCATACACAGGACTAGGTCGGATAGGCCAGCCCAAAGGCAGCCATAGCAAAGGATAGGAGATTGGGTCTGCCAGTGAGAGCTGTGTGCGTGTTGACGAAAAAGAAGGAAGAGGAGCAGAGGAGAGTTGTGACCTCAAAACTAGATGGAAAGGAGGAAGGGGGTGCAGACGGCCTAGATACAGCCCTCCTCTTGCCCCTCAAATGAGAGATGGCTTCTCACCTGTCTGTCTCTCTCTTCCCCCTCTACCCCCACCCCCTACCCCCGTCTATCCCATTATCTCTCTCCATCTCTGACTGGCCGTTTCTTCCCTTACCCCTGCTCATCTCATCGCTGTCTGCCTTAACTCTTCCCTTATCCTCTCCTTGGCTCACCGCCGCAGGACTCCCAGACTCAGTCCCTCACACTTCCCCGCCACCCTACAATGCCCCTCAGCCCCCGGCCGAACCCCCAGCCCCACCCCCACAGGCAGCCCCGTCCTCGCACCATCACCACCACCACCACTACCACCAGTCTGGCACTGCCACCCTCCCGCGCTTAGGGGCAGGTGGCCTGGCCTCTTCCGCAGCTACCGCTCAGCGTGGTCCCTCGTCCTCCGCCACGCTGCCGCGGCCCCCCCACCACGCCCCGCCCGGCCCTGCTGCTGGGGCGCCCCCACCCGGCTGCGCTACCTTGCCCCGCATGCCACCCGACCCTTACCTGCAGGAGACTCGCTTCGAGGGCCCACTTCCCCCGCCGCCGCCAGCCGCCGCCGCCCCGCCCCCGCCGGCCCCGGCCCAGACTGCACAGACCCCTGGCTTCGTAGTGCCCACGCACGCGGGGGCGGTGGGCACCCTGCCGCTGGGGGGCTACGTAGCGCCGGGATACCCCCTGCAGCTGCAGCCTTGCACTGCTTACGTGCCGGTCTACCCGGTGGGCACGGTGAGTGCAGGGCAGACGGGCGGGGGAGGAGGGGGGCACGGTGGAACAGTACTTGAAATTGGGGACACAGTGGGGGCTGGTGGGACGGAGAAAGAGGGCCGGGGAACAGGTGGTGTTCCCGGGAAAGCCCTAGAGATAACAGAGCCTGAGACAGGAGGGACAAAGGAAAGACTTGGGAATGGGGGCGAGTGGGTAGGGCAGTCTGGAGGGAAGAAACAAGGTCTGAAGTGAGGCCAGGACAGCCTGGGTGCGACCATGCTGTGGGGGAGACAGTGTAAAGACCCCCAAGAGTATGGAGGTTAATGACACAGTGAAGGGAGGAGAGGGGCCTAGGCAGAATTTATGGGTGTCTGGGAAGGGTAGTGGGCGATCATTTCTTCGAGAAGCAACAAGTAAGGATGCTGTCTTTGAAATCGCTTTGCCAGCCGCCCAACCCTGGTAGGCTGGGAGAGGGTCAGAGTGACGTCCCTTCCCCGCAACTGTCCTTCCACAGCCCTATACAGGCGGGACTCCAGGAGGGACGGGAGTGACCTCGACTCTCCCGCCGCCTCCACAGGGCCCCGGGCTGGCCCTACTGGAGCCGAGGCGCCCGCCGCACGACTACATGCCGATCGCGGTGCTGACCACTATCTGCTGCTTCTGGCCTACGGGCATCATCGCCATCTTCAAGGCAGTGCAGGTGGGGGCTGCGGGGGGTGGGGTTCGCTCGGTTTTTCTTAGTCCCAGGGAGTGCTGGGCTTCTGGGGATGATTTTAGAGGGAGGCTGAGGCGTTTGAGCGGGGCAGCAGCTCTTACACTTCCCCCACCCCATGCCCCGTAGGTGCGCACGGCCTTGGCCCGCGGAGACATGGTGTCGGCCGAGATAGCTTCCCGCGAGGCCCGGAACTTCTCCTTCATCTCCCTGGCCGTGGGCATCGCGGCCATGGTGCTCTGTACCATCCTCACCGTAGTCATCATCATCGCCGCGCAGCACCACGAGAACTACTGGGATCCCTAAAAACGCCCCCAGCCCGGCCCCACCCTGCGCCCCTCGACCTCCCAGGTGCATTCTGCAGTCTTGCCGCGGACCCGGTGGGTGCCCTGCACACCCGCCTCTGGGGCCGTCGGACTTCGCCACTTCTTAAACTCCGCCTCCAGGGGACCTCTCATCTTTCGAGCAAGCTCCGAATTCAGTTCCTCAGGAACCCCTCTAAAGCCCACACCCCTAGGGACGCCGCTTTTTGGGATCCCGGCCAAACGCTCGGCCCTCTATTGCTCCAGGCTCCCACTCCTTCAAAGTACAGCGCCACAGGCCGAGCACCCTCGCTCTGGTCCCCAATGACCCGCCGCCTCTATAGGCTCCGCCCCAACCCTGACAAACCCCGCCTCCAGGTCGGCAGGCTCCGCCTTCTTTTCTTCTCCGCGGGGTGATTCTGTCCGGTGATTGGGCTTGTGGCTCCAGGCCTCGCCCACGGACACACAGAGTCTTCTCTTTCTTCCCAGGAGGACCGAGCCCCGGGGTAGCGACGCCCCCACGCGCTGCTCCCCTTTTTGCAGTACAGTTTCGTCCCTCCTCCACCCCAGGTCTCTGCCTATTTTCTTGCTAATCCCAGAACCTCTCCTTTTGTTGTTTTTGGAAGGACATTTGGAAAGTTCCTGGGTTAGGACCCTTCTTCCTGGGATAAGAAACTTGTCCTGTTCTCTGTAAATACGCCCTTCCACCCATTCCAACCCCTGGGCAGCCGGCTGAGGGGAATCCAGGATACGGACCTCCCAATCATCCCAGAGGAAAGCCAGCCGGCTCCCGGTTCCCCTTGGCGGTCCCGCCTTGTTCTGATCTGTGTGTGCGTGTGTGCGAACTTCTGAACGACGATATTAAAGAGACTTAGTCGATGTATCGCCCGCAATTCCGAAGACTGTGGCCCCATGAAGACCCTGCCCTTTTGGTTCCCTCTTTCACTTTCCTTCAGCTCCTCTGCCAGGGAAAAAAAGAAAGACTACAGAGACTAACGCGGGAGAGGCAGGTGCCCAGACCACCAGAAGGTCACACAAATATGGGGGCCGCCGGGGCTCCCTGGGAACCTGCCAGGGAAGACCTCGGGGTCTACTCTCAGAGGGCCTTTCCTTCCCCAGCATCCCCTTCCCACTCCCTACTATCCCCAGAACTCCAGGAAGGCAAGAGGAAAGAAGAGGGCAGACCATTGTGGAGAAGTTGGTTAAGGACAGGGTGACAGGGGCAGGGAAAAGATTCCAGCTGCCCAGAGCTGTTCCTGACTGCAGGCTGGAGAGTAGCAGACCACTTGGATTAGAGCCCCACATGATGTACTGTACCAGGCAAAAGGGGCGGAGAGCTGTGGAAACCCCAGGGAGGAGGTCCATAGCCTCTCAAGTCTCCCTGGGGCTAGGTGCCCTCTCCTACCCTGAGGCCTCTTTGTGAGGGAGGTGGCAATTAGGGGGGGACACAAGTAGTGGGCAAGACAGGGTCCTACCCTGAATTTATGCATTTATACAATATGCAAACTCCATGCAGGATACTGGTGAGACATCTGCCTGGACAGCAGGTGTGACCCCTGACCTCATGGAGCTTACAGTCCAGAAGGGAAGCCATGCACTGAGATAGGAGACACCGGAGGAGCGTGGGGTGAGACATGGATGTCATGGGTTCTCCTTTGGATGTTTCAGACTTAATGTACCTACCTTACCAAACTTATGCAAAAAGAATCCATATTTGCAGCTTCTACTTCCTCACCCCTAAATACCCTTTTTTTCTTAAATAGGGGAGTATTACTAACAGAGATGTGTCTGTATCTGCCTTTCTTTCATACCCACTATTTCTTGACTCCTTGAAATATGTTTTTACTCCCTACTCTACTGAGACCACACTCTCAAATGACACCCAATGATCAGAGGTTACCAGAGGAGCCCAAATTAATGGCATTTTCATGGTACTCTGCCTCTCTGAACTCTGCCATGTTTGTCCCTTGACGCTGGAGTCCCCACATCTCCAGATACATGGACATGTTATCTCCTCCCCACCCCCCACACCCCCAATTATCCTTCTTCTGCCCTTCCCCTTTGCTTTTTCTCCTCCCTTCTCGTGTAAGTGTCTATCTCTGGATTCTTTCCTTCTCTGAGACTTTCCCTTAAAAAGCTCATCCATTCAACTCAGCCATCTCTAACCAAATGCTTCTCCAACCTGTGTGTCACATGCAGACACTTGTCCAGTGCCTGCGGAGGAACACAGACAAACAGACCATGCTGCTGGTTTGCAAAATCAGCATGTTCCACACCAAACTGATGAAATGCCACCAAAACCTGCTTCCTGTCTCCATTTATGGCACCATTGTCCCCATCACCCTTCCTTATCTGAAAACTTGCTGCCTCCCCCATCTCCCCTCTGCCTACTTTTGGTGTCCTCTCAACCCCAGTTAATTCTACCGCAGTATCTTTAACTTTTCCCCAGCCCTTGCCAGAAAAATTACCTCATCTGTGTTCGTTGCAACAGCTTCCCCAGCGGTCTCCCTACTTCCTACCCTGTTCCAAGTCTCTCTGGCCACTGCCGTTAGATTAGCCTCGCTAAACACACTTGTACGCAACTCCACTGCTCAGAAGCCTCTCAGGTTCCCTATTGCTTACTCAATTATTTAAAAAATTTCAATCTGGCCTTTAACTCCTTCTGTAATTTAAAATCATCCAGCTTCTCTGTTCGACCTAATTTCCAAACAAATTGAATTACTCATCATTGCCATCTCCAGGTATTTGCCCAGTCGCTCTCAAATCTTAGATCTCCTTACCTAGTCTCTACTTATTTATTATAAACCACATTGTTTGAAGCTTGTCTCCAACTTCAGATCTCCTCTAGGCTTTTGCTCTTTGTTCCCCTCTTCACATCTGCCTCTCTACTTGGTGAAATTTTATCTGTCCTTCAAGGCCGAGATCAACTCATCCAGCAAGATCTCACTCTGCCCTCTGGATTGGATTAGAGCGGGTGGGTTTTTAAATATAGCCCCAGGCATTCCTTGGAGCAATGGTTCTTACCCCTGGCTACACATTAGAATCCTCTGGGGAACATTTAAAAGTCCCAAAGCCCAGGTCTCATCCTAGACCAATTAAATCAGAATCTCTGGAGGTGGGACTCAGGCATCAATATTTAAGATATACCTAGATGATTCCAAATCCTAGGCTTAGAGGTACCTCAGGGACCATGTAGGCAGAGGGGAGGGGAGAGGACAAAAGGTGGCTTCAAATAGGGCTTTTTTTTTTTTTTTTTTTTGAGACAGAGTCTCGCTCTGTCACCCTGAGTGGCATCATCGTAGCTCACTGCAACTTCACACTTCTGGGCTCAAGCGATCCTCCTGCCTCAGCCTCCTGTGTAGCTGTTCCGCACTGTACTCATCTCTCACCACACTTCTGTTCCCTCTCCCTCTGACACATTTTATCCCTGGTTAAATCCCACTCTGCCTGCTCCACACCTGTGCCCAACAGCTGGGGAAAACCCACAGTCATACTGAGTGGGTTCGCTTCCCGTGGCCCTCAACGTGGCCTGCCAGCCCACACTTCTTTCCTTAGTTGGTTCACATCCCCCAAATCTGAGACCACGATTTCACAAGACAATAACCTTTCTTCCTATTTCAGTGAGAAAACAGAAATTTTCAGATGAGAACTTCCTCATAGTCCCACCCCAAATCCACCAGCCTACCTGCATCTCTGCCACAGCGGCAGAGCGGCTGACCTGCTCCCAGGCCCCCACCATCTGTGCCCTAGGATCCTTCCCAGGTGCTCAGAGACAGGACTCCTGAAAGTACCCTCCTCTACCCCACATAGTTGGTTTTCCCCTCTTTACTGCAACATTCCTATCATCATACAAACATGCTATAATAATATACCTTGTGTTTGGAAAGAAAAAAAATAACTGTTTTGCTACTGATGTATGTAGTAAAAGTAGAACATTCAGAATAGTGCTTATCCCTTGTCAGTAAGAGTCTGACTGCAGAGGAACATCCAGGGAGCTTCAACGATGTTGGGAAGTTACTTCTTAAGCTGTCAGATGTTCATTTAATTATTCTTCGTAGTATATATGAGTATATGCATATAAATTACAATTCTACATGTGTAAAATAATTCACATTTACTTGTAAATTTAAACTCTCACTGGACCCAGCTCCCCCCATCGGTGCTCCATTTCTCTCTTCACTTTACAACAAAACTTCTCACTGCCTCCGCTTGCTGCCTCCCATTCTCTGTTGAATTTCCTTCAGTCAGGCTTTCGTCCCCACCCCACTGCACTAAAAACACACGTCAGGGTCACCAATGACCTCCAAGTTTCTAAACCCAATGGTCAATGGTCAGCTCTCATCTTAACTACAGTCTGGATCAGTGTTTCTCAGTTTTGAGATTACTGACATTTTGGGCCAGATAATTCTTTATCACGGAGGGCTGACCTGGGCATTGTCTTGCCAAACGTCTTCTGGGGAACACCTTCACCAGTGGTTTTCAAGAGTGGGTGATCCTCCCACACCACCCCCAGGGACATTTGGCAATGTCTAGAGATGTCTTTGGTCATCACTACTGAGGAGGTGCCCCTAGCATCTAGTGAGCAAGAAGCCAGGTATGCTGCTAAAACACGCAGGACATGATAAGGAATTATCCAGCCCAAAATGTCAATAGTGCTAAGGTTAAGAAACTCTAGTCTAGAGCACCAGCAACATTTGATACAGTTGATCACATCTTCCCACTTCAAATGCTCAGATGCTTTCTCCACTTCAAATACTCTCTCTGGATCCAAGTAAAGAAAGTATTCTCTAGTTCCTTATTTGCTGATCCTTCTCAGTTTTCACTGACAGTTCCCAAATATTATTTTTTCTTTTATCTGCAAGGAGAAATAGACAAAAATTTAGCATTTTTTTTTTTCGAGACAGGGCCTCACTCTGTTGCCCAGGCTAGAGTGCAGTGGCATCACATAGGTCACTACAGCCTTGAACTCCTGGGCTCAAGCCACTCTCCTGCCTCAGCTTCTTGAGCAACTAGGACTACAGGCAGGCCCCCACACCGGCTATTTTTTTCTTTTGTTTTTGTAGAGACAGGGTCTCACTATGTTGCCCAGAGCTGGTCTTGAACTCCTGGCCTCCAATGATCCTCCCAACTTTGGCCTCCCAAGTGCTGAGATTATAGGCATGAGCCACTGCACCCAGCCCAGACCCCTAAATATTTATTGGAGGGCCTCAAGACTCTATCCTTGGCCCTCTCCTCTAACCCTGATCCAAGCTCCCATGCTACCATTGTCCCTTGAGTAGCCCCTTAATTGGATTTTCTGCTTCCATTTTTGACTGATATAGTTTATCCTCTATGCAGAAATCAGATATTTAAATTATCAGATGATAACATATTCCTGGTCAAAACCCTCTGATGGCCCCTGATCACACTTAGAACAAAATACAAAATCTTTCCCTTGGCCTATGAAGCTGACCTGGCCTTGTTCCTCCCCACCTTTCTGGCTGCATCCCCTACCACTCTTTCCCTTGCTTACTCTGCTCTGCCTATTCTACCCTCCTTTCTGTTGTAGCTGCCGTGAATTTAGCATAACAAAATCCAATTTATTCCTGCCTCAGGGCCTTTGTACTCCCTTTTTCTCTTTCTGGACACTCCTCCTCCAGATATTTGCATGGCTGCTCCCTTACATCATTTATGTCTTTGCACAAATATCACCTCCACAAGGTGGCTTTTGCCAATCATGCAATTAAATATAGCACCACGCACACCTGCTAGAATTTTCTATCTATTCTCTTACCCTGTTTCATTGTGTTGATAGCACTTGTTACTGCCTTGCATTGTATTGTATTTTATTGATCGATGTTTATTGCCTATCATCTTCACTTGAATGAAAGCTACCAGAGATCCAGGGCTTTTTTCCACTGCCTTATTCCCAGCACACAGCACTGTGCTTGGCACAAAGGAGGCCTCTATAGTTTCCTTGAATGTCTGAATAAGTAGCTCATAAAGTTGTGCGAGGGGAGAATGCGATAACATATGTGAGATACTTAGCACAGTGCCTGGTACTGTGATCATAATGCATGCTCAGTGTTGGGTAAAGAGCAGTTCTTACCATTAAACAGTTCACCACCAAAAAGGCTGCTTTTCCTTGCCTCCTGCATGAAAAGCCTGCCTGTAAGGGAAGCACGGCAAAATGCTTTGGGAGTAAAGAGGAGGGATGAATAATTTTGACACAATCCCAGCAGAACTAAAAACCACAGAAACTACCAAAGCTAAACAGAGGGGAAACTTATTTCGCCTTTGGAAAGCTAGAATTTTTATCTCTCATGCTGACAATAAATGGGAGAGGTAAGTGCAGCATATGTTCCATGTGGCGAGTATGAAATGTGAGAATGTGAAAACGTCCAACCGGCTCAATGCATGGTGACAAGACAGCACGCCCAGTATTGGAATACCCTGGGAAGGCTGAGATTGACAAGCTGGAAATGAATAATCTTGGGTGTCCTTGTCTCTTCTGCCTTGTGCTGTTTCCTTTACAGGCAATAAATCCCTTCAATTTATACGCGTCAAAATTATGGTCATCTTTCAAGGCTCAACTCTCTGAACCTCTCCATGATGCCTTTCTTTTCTATTTTTTTTATTCAGTCTCTGTAGAGACTGTCAAAAATTACCAATGCCGACTATATTTCAAGTCGTCATGGCAGGGTATTGGGAAAAGTTTTCAATTAGCAATAATTGTGCCTCAGATAAACCTCATTGGCTACAATACTGCCACTGTGCAAAGCTCCCATGATGCCTTTCAGATCACCCCTGGTTGGAAATAACTTTCCTGCCCCACTTGCTCTTGCATCTGGAGCATTTGCTAATATAAATCCTGGTGGAGATCCTCTGTATTTGTCTCCATGTTTCACTGATGAATTCTGAGTATTCAGTAAAGATTATTGAATGAATAAGAAAATAATCTTACTTCACTCATTTAGAGGGCAAGTGCCATACACTCTCTGTGTCCACGGACAAGGTGGAACAACCACCAGCTCCTCAACCTCTCCTTGCATTGTCTCAGGTTAGATCTTTAATGAAGGCAAAACGATGCCTTTATGGGATAGAGCAAGGAGAGTACAGTCAGCTCCTCTGAGCCACTTGGAAAGAAGGGACTCAGAAAGAAGGAAGGAGGGAAGTGACTCCAGGTGAGACGTAAATATACTTATTTATAGGTAAAAATCCTCAGAAACTTGTCAAGTGTGAGGTTTCCCCTCAGACTGGTCTTCAGAAAGGCATTAGTACCCCTTGTAAGGACTTGGAGGTGGGGAGAATGGTTCCAGAATGGGGTTTACTTTCCACAATCACAGAGTAGAATCGGTACCCCCACCAAGTCCTGCCATTCTCCCAGATGTCTCTTTGACCTTCTTAACCCAGAATCTCACTTTTCCAGAGTTTCCTGTGTGCTCCTCCCTCCCATCCCTCTCACCTGAGGCTGGGAAAGGTCTTGGGTGCAAGGGAAGTGATGTCCACTTGCACTTGCATCCATGTAACTTCTGGGGGTGTTGGTGAGATCAGTCCCTGCAACACCAAAGGAAGAGAGGGAGCAGAGGACATTTGTAGTGAGAGAAAGGGATTGGATCCCGTCACTTGGGGAATAAGATTCATTTTCTTCTCTTCCCCTCAAGCCTTCTCTTCTTCCATGTCATTCTCAAATCTCTAGGGGAAAGGGAAAGGAGAGAGACACTACTCCCTTCTTACTCCCCAGTCCAAGCCTCTCCCAACGGGTAAGCAGTTTTTCACTTGTCATCCTCTTTTTGTGTCTTTCTCAGGCCCCATGTTTTCTAGCCAAGCCTGGGGATGTACTCCTTCTGGTTTGTTTCTTCCTTAGTCCTGATTCCTCAGTGACTACCTCCAGAGAGCTGAGCTCTGGCACAATTAGACTCAAGGGATAGCGAACTGGGAGGGAGCAAGGAGTATGAGTGTGAGTCAGTCAACATTCACTGTGCCTACACTTTGGGGGAGAGTCTATACTCTTTCCCATTTCTTTCTTTTTTTTTCTTTTTTTTTTTTTTCAAATTTTTTCAGGTAGCATCTCATCCAAAAGCAGAGGTGCTACCTCTTTCCAATTTCTGAGTCACAGTTTGGCCCCTTCCTAATCCTGCATTTGTCAAGTTGAGACATAGGGAAATCTATAGGTCCATAGATATCTTCTCTGAGGACCCCTTAGTCCTCTTCTAAAACTTTAAAATTTTGTGCTTTCATCTTGATGGGTCATCTTTTTAAAAATAAAAACATTTTAATTCATGGTGACTTGGATTAGTTTCTTTAGGGGTTTCAGTGCCTATGTTTGTACTTGCATTTATAGTCCAATGGTGACAAGGGATCTCCTGAAGAGACAAAATTGACTGTTTAATTCAGTGTTTTTCAATATGGGCCTACGGGAGTGTTTTCTGAGGTTCAGCTCCAATTCCTTCTCTTCCCCCCCCCCCAAAAATGGGCATATGTTGAAATCCAATTCATTCTTTAGATGGTAGCCAAAATATCTCATCCTCAAGAAATGTTTCCTCATCCTTCATCACTCACTCTCACACTTCTTCATACAACTGTAATTACTTACTCTCCTTGTCCACACTATAAGCAGAGAAGTCCCTGAATGGGAAACTGGGGCGAATGAGGATTGAGTGGAGAATAGCGGGGGTGGTAGTAAATGATAGTGGTGGCAGTCCTTTGATCGTGCGACCTCAGGCCTTCCTGTGCTATTATCTCTATGTTCGGAGCTCCTAGCAGGGATTATCCCCTGTCTGTTTCTTCACCCATTCAATCCAGAGTGCTCCAAGATAAAACCTCAGGCCTAGGTTAAAGATCTTCATTAAAGATCTAACCTGAGTTCCAAGAGGGCAGTAAGTATGTCTGTCTCGTTCATCTGTGAGTCCCCTGTTCCTAATATGCAGCTTGGCACATAGCACGTGCTCAATAAAGATTTTTGAATGAATGGAGGAGATAAACACAAAAGAAATGGAGACAAAGCCCCTGCCCTGTGGAGTGTGTTGGAACCAAAACATACACACACAAAGCAACAAGATATTACAAAGCAATACATTTGTAGCAGAATAGTTTCTTTTAATTGAGAGAAGCTGATCTTTTAAGAGTCATTGGAGTGACGCTGTCAGTCAAAACACACATAATGCAAATTAGCAATATTTGTCCAGGCATTAGGGTGTAATTAAGCATTTTGGGATTCATTCTAGACTGACTGCCTTTCCTAGAAATCCCTGAAATGAAGAGGGGGAAGAGGGAGGGAGAAGAGACGGATTAATTTTCAACAGCATCCCAGGGATTCCAAGAATCAGAGTAGTTAGCCATGGGGAGAGGGGCAGTAGACTAAGGTACTTTGGCTCAGGCCCCAGAAATAAAACCTGAAGAAAAAAAGTCTAGGTTAGTGATCTGGGGCTTAACACAAAACAGGAGAGGACTGTCCTGCCACCAGTTTGTGGCTAATAATGAAACTGCCTCCCCTCTTGGCTGTCCTGGCATGGTTCTTGTAGTCTGAGGCACAGTGGTGGGGTGTGAGGGAGCAAACTGAAGGAGCCAAAGGGAGGTGCTGAAAGTGGGATTCTTCTTCCCTGAAGAGCTGTGGCGGCCCAGCTGGTGCAGGTGGCTGGAAGAGCAAGGCTGAATCACAAAAGGGACCTACATCTTCTATTAGGAGGAGGAGGACCTACTACCCCCAGTGGAGCAGGTTATACCAGTTATATATGCCAAATGTAGGACAAACTGAAGAGGCATAGAGCAAGGGGTGAAGAGAATGGGATGAGGTTATTCTAGAATCATGCCATTCAAAGTGTGGTGGTTCATGGACCAGCAGCATCAGCATCATCCAGAAGCTTGCTGAAACGCAGAACCACAGGTGCCATCCTAGACTTCCTAAATCATATTATGCAATTTAGCAAGTTCCCCAGTGATGTGTATACATTTTAAGGTTTGAAAAGCACCGTCTAAGATTTCTTGACGAAGGAGGGCTTGAAAGGCAATGATGGATACAAGGGGAAGGAAAGGTAAGGAAAAGCCTCGGGGTCGGGGTGGGGGGGTCTCCCTAGGGAATAGGGCCGGTTGGAGAGAAAGAGGTCCGAGGTTTTATCTTGGAACACCCTGGATTGCATGGGCAAAGGAAGACAGGGGATAACCCCTGCTAGGAGCTCCGAACATAGGGATAGTAGCACAGGAGGCCTGAGGTCGCCCGATCAAAGGACTGCCGCCATTATCATTTACAACCACCTCTGCCATTCTCCACTCAAACCTCATTCGCCCCAGTTTCCCATTCAAGGGCTTCTCTACGCTTTGACTCTTAAGCTGGTAACCTCGCCAAGTTCGGTTCGATTCGGCCTAGTTCGGTTGCTACGGTCTGAAGCTTCGCAGTAGCAGAGGAAGTGACGTCTTGCCCGATAGGCGGACTAACCAGACCTCTCCCGCTCCCCTGATTGGCTGCCAGGAATTTGACTAGCCTCTCAATCTCGCGGGTTCCGGATTAGCTGTCAATATCCCTCGCCGCTGTTCGGGTCCCCCGGCCGCCCACTCCGCCGGGGGCAAGACTCCGAGGACCATATTCAGTAAGCACTTGGCTTTAGAAGGAGCGGTGATTCGAATGGTCCGGCTTCCTGCCACCATGCTAGGCTCTTTGGCCTCCCAAGTAGTTATTGACCCGACTGGGAGTCCGTAGTTGCAGCGGCTACCAGAACCGCAGGGAATTGTGGAATTTATAGTTCTAAATTAGGTCTGGGTGGAACAGAGCCTCGAGCAGGGCAGATTTTTGGAGGAAAAACAATTGGGGACTTTCAAGACTAGGGGCCTGAGTCTCAGAAGAATGAGAAAGGACGAGAAAGGAGTGTAAATAAGAGTCCTGCAGTTAGCATTGGTTTGATTTTCTTTTCAGGTGCTGACCTCGACCGGGTCCATTCTTTTCTGACCAAATTGTTCACTCACGGTGGAAGGGACCAGGCAACCAAATGGAGACGCCACCAGCTAGTCCAATGGGAGAAAAGGACACCCCTCAGCCGCAACAACAAAGGGAAAAGAACTTGCGGAAGAACCTTGATTCAACTACTCAGATTAGGCAGCAGCCCCGAGACCCTCCTACTGAAACCCTTGATCTGGGAATGAGTCTAGATCCAGCCAGAAACATTCTAGAGAATACTCAAGGAACCGAAAAACTTGTCGTTGAACTTGAAGGAGACTCTGATAAGTCTCATGGATCAACCAGTGAGATACCAGAAGCCCTTCAAGCTTCTGAACTCTGGTACTGTCCCGATGGGAGCTTTGTCAAGAAGATCTTAGTCCGTGGCTGTGGCTTGGACAAACCCAAGCTAGGCTCCCGCTGCCGGGTACTGGCTTTTGGGTTTTCTTTTGGGTCAGGGCCGCCAGAGGGCTGGACAGAGCTAACAATGGGTGTAGGACCATGGAGGGAGGAAACTTGGGGGGAACTCTTAGAGAAATGCTTGGAGTCCATGTGTCAAGGTGAGGAAGCAGAGCTTCAGTTCCCTGGACACTCTAGACCTCCTGTCAGGCTCACCCTGGCCTCCTTCACTGAGGGCCGGGACTCCTGGGAGTTGGAGACCAGCGAGAAGGAGGCTCTGGCCACGGAAGAACGTGCAAGGGGCACAGAACTATTTCGAGCTGGGAACCTTGCAGGGGCTGCCCGATGCTATGGACGAGCTCTTCGCCTGCTGCTGACTTTACCTCCACCTGGCCCTCCAGAACGAACTGTTCTTCATGCCAATCTGGCTGCCTGTCAGTTGCTACTAGGGCAGCCCCAGTTGGCAGCCCAGAGCTGTGACCGGGTGTTGGAGAGGGAGCCTGGCCATTTAAAGGCCTTATACCGAAGAGGGGTTGCTCAGGCTGCCCTTGGGAACCTGGAAAAAGCAACTGCTGACCTCAAGAAGGTGCTGGCTATAGACCCCAAAAACCGGGCAGCCCAGGAGGAGCTGGGGAAGGTGGTCATTCAGGCAAAAAAACAGGATGCAGGGCTGGCTCAGGGTCTGCGCAAGATGTTTGGCTGATTAAAAATGACACCTTAAAAGAGACAGGAACCTGTGAATTGTGGTCTGTGCTGTGAGATTGTGGGTGGGGAGGCAGGGGAAAAGTTTCAGCCCATATCCCATTCCCAGCTTTTGCCTTCCTAGGAGATGTAGCAGGGGTCTCAGTGCGCCTCTTTTGAGGGGTTTATCCATCTCCGAAGACACCTAGAAGCTAACTTCTAAGTTGAGGACTGGCTGGGGGGAATGCCGACCTTTTAAATCGTGGGAACTACATCTCCCAGGTTCTTTATCGCTGGGGCGCGTTGGCGCATGCGCCAACTTTACGGCCCGGTACGGTCTCGAACAGCTACTTCCCGCTGCGGTGCTCCCACTGGCCCCGCCTATACGGCCGTCTCTTCTATTGATTCATGTGCTCAGCACCCAGGTCTCTTACTGGTCGGTAGGGCTTCCGGGACGCCCCTTTTATAAAAGAGTCAGCCGATTAGTTGATGATGAGGAGAGGCGGGCCTTGGGAACCGTCTCATGGTTGGGGGGTGGGGGGGAAAGATGGCGGAGCTGATGCTCCTCAGCGAGATTGCGGACCCGACGCGTTTTTTCGCCGATAACCTGCTGAGCCCGGAGGACTGGGGTCTGCGGAGTGAGGCCCCAGGGAGGGGAGAGGGCTATGGCAAATTGTGTCCCTGAGGCTTGCGGGAAGGAAGCGGAGGCCCAAAGAGGAAAGCTGGGCGAATAAGGAATCCACCACCTGAAGGAGGGCAGAGCAGGGGGCTCGTGCATTCGGGGGATGCGGGAGTGGGGGAAGACCTCCGCTCCCCGCGGGAACGTCGAGTTGTTCCGGGGTCGAGGAAGGAGGGGCTGAAGCTCTTTGGTTGTATCACTTTTCAAGTGGGCGGGCGGTGGGTCTGGCCGAGCCGAGCCAATGAGGGCTGGGGCGGGGGCTCGTGTGCCTCTGTAGGCTGGGCCACCCGACGACCCCTTGACACTCAGCACTTCTTGCAGACAGCACCTTGTATACCGGCCTGGATGAAGTGGCTGAGGAGCAGACGCAGCTCTTCCGTTGCCAGGAGCAGGATGTCCCGGTATTGTGCCCCCAGCCTTTCTCCAACCCTTTGTGGGTGGGAGTGGTCCCAGCATCTGGATTCATCCCCAGGCCAGAGCTCATCTAGAGTCACCCCGACTTTCTCACATTCTTGTCCTCTGATATCCTTTCTTATTCAGTTTGACAGCAGCTCCCTGGACGTGGAGATGGATGCCACCCCCCCTGAACCCCCATGGGAACTCCTGCCTATCTTCCCAGGTAAGATAGCCTTTGTTGTTCTCTCGTCCTTCCAGGAATCCTCATTTTCCCGAGCCCCAGAAACTACGTAATTTTCTGTATCTTCACACCTCTACTTAAGTGCCTGTGTACTCCTGTCTCCTTTAATCCCTTATGTATTATGTTCCTTCCCCTTTGCCGTGGTGAAGGAATCCCCACCCCCATGTCCTTGGACACTTTTTGGACTCTTCTCAGGCTCTGTTTCCTGATTATTTTCTAACCCTCTTTCCTCCAGATCTTCAGGTGAAGTCTGAGCCATCTTCCCCGTGTTCTTCTTCCTCCGTCAGCTCCGAGTCATCACGGCTCTCCACAGAGCCTTCCAGCCAGGTGAGAGCCATCTCCCTCCTACTCCCTGTGGCAGGGACTCTGCTTCATTCCCTTCACCCAAATCCTGAGGACAGGATTTGCGTGCTATGAGTCATGGGGTTGGGGGGCATTTCTTCCTTGCCTTTACCATTTCCTTAATATGTTCATTTTCTACATCTCCACTCTGTTTATCTAGAAGTGAAGATGGAGTCTTGTTAATATGCAGAGATCGGTGGCAGCAGTGGTGGGGCTGGGAAGAAGAGAGTTGTTAACTACTACGAATTTTGGAACCGTTCTTGCCCAAGTTGTGCACGCTAAGGCCATGTTGAAATCACTGAGGCTTCATCAACCCTCCCAGAAATAAAGTAGAAAGAAAGAACAAGGGGCCAGAGACAGCTTAGGGGGATGCTGAGTACCATTCAAACCAGAATGTCAAATAATTTATGGTTTCTAAGCACTAAAGCTTTTGTTCTTGCTCTTACTCTCAACGCCTCCCTTGGTTTCTTCCCTTCTTTCTGCCCTCCTGCTCTACCCTAACTCTTACTCAGGCCCTTGGAGTAGGGGAGGTGCTACATGTGAAGACAGAGTCCTTGGCACCATCACTCTGCCTCCTGGGAGATGATCCAGATCCAACATCCTCATTTGAAACCATGCAGGTCAATGTGGGCCACACCTCTGATGATCCCTCAGGTAATAACTGCCTGCCCCATCTCCAGACTTTACCAAGGGAGAATGTATACTGCTGTGTGTATGTGTGTAGATGGAGGGAGGGGATGCAGGCAGCAGGACAGGGAGGAAAAGGTTGTGAGGGGAAGTGGCAGATAACCAGGAGAGAAGGCAGAAGGGAGAGGGAGAATTTTAGTAAACTGTAGCAAGGGCAGTGTTGACAAGATGGAGATGATTTTTTCTTTTTCTTGTTCCTAGTACTCTGTTGTGTCATTCAACTTACCATTACTTTGCATTTTTAAAAAACCTGTGGACAGGCCAGGTGCGGTGGCTCACACCTGTAATCCCAGCACTCTGGCAGGCCAAGGCAGGAGGATAGCTTGAGCTCAGGAGTTCAAGACCAGCCCAAGCAAGAGCAAGACCCCGTCTCTAGTAAAAATAGAAAAATTAACTAGGCATGGTGGCAGCACCTGTAATCCCAGCTACTCAGGAAGCTGAGGCAGGAGGATCACTTAAGTGAGGTTGCAGTGAGCTATGATCACACTGCTGCACTCTAGCCCAGGTGACAGAGTGAGACTATGTCTCAAAAAAAACAAAAAACTAAAACTTGTGGGCAGTTTAGGGCACATTTATCTGTGTTATTTTTCCCCCTAATGCTTTATTATAAAAATTTTCAAACATGCAGAAAGGTTGGAATACCACATACTCAACTCCTAGATTCTACAATTAACAGTATTTATACTATCTTTAAAGTGTTCCCCAGTGTGTTTATTTAATAAACATTTAATAAATATTTGAGTACCTACTCCTTGCTGGATACTAGGCAGGTGCTGAGAATGCAAGATGAACAAGACCACCACACTCACTCGAGAACCCTGTAGTGTAGTAGGGGGAGAAAAACAAGTACCAGTCAATACAGACATGGTAATTCTAGGATAGAGATCATTAGAGGGGATCATGAAAGCTCATAAGAGGGGGCATCTCAACCAGATTGGGGCTGGATCTGGAACTGGGACATGCTCCTGGAGGAAGGATTTCCTGAGCCACGTTTCGAAGGACACATAGAAATTAGCAGAAGGAGAATTTGGGTGTTGGCTTGTGAATGTGTAAGGAACCTGTATCTCTTCGGAGTGGATGTGTGGAGAATGTGGGGATTGGTGAGGAGCTGCAGAGGTTACAGGGCCAGGTGGGGGCCCTGCTAATGGGCTCTTAGCTTTTAACCTGTGGGCAGTTGAGAGCCCTGAGAGCCCTTGAAGAATTCAGCAGGGGAGCAATATGATCAGGAAGATGACTAGTGGCAGAGTAGAGAACAGGTTGCAGAGAGGCAGGACTGAAGGCAGGAGGACCAAGGAAGAGGCGTATGCAGTTAATTATGCACGATGTTCTGGGGCCGAGAAGAAGGAAGAATGAAGTAGAATGGATGAGTTGTGGTGCCCTCGTGGGCATTGGAGAGCTTAGGAGTCAAGAGGACGCCTGGATTTCTGGCTAGGGTAGCTGCTGGGGGGTAATGCTATTGCTGACTGGATAAAGACTGCAAAAGCAGAAGCTTTCTGGTCAGAGAAGATGATGAATTCAATGTTGGGCATGTTGATTATTGATTTCAAAGTGCTTTCTGGGTCTCCTGGCACTACCTCTCACTGGCTGAACTCCAGCCAGAAGCTGGGGGGCAAGGGAGCCCACCGATGCAGTCCATTCGGGTTCTGCCTGGGCCTGGGAGCTGGGCAGGGAAGGATGGAGAGTAGATTTGGAGGGACAGACGGATCATATCCAGCAGATTATTCAGTGTTACAAAAAGGATACACAAAATAAGAATTAACGCTTTTAGTAGCAAAAAGATTGTTGGCGACTTTGCACGATAGACATGAAGCATATTCCTTGATTGCGGAGAGTTTTGCGAGGGTTATAACACATCATGGTTAAATAGGTCTCATTGTGGCCACCTCTGAGGAGGGGATCTGGGTGGCTGGGGGACAGGGAAGGGAAGGAGATTCACTTTTCACTGCATTCCCCTTTGTTCCTTTGGAGTTTATTCTCTATTCCAAACTATAAATTGAAGTTTTAAAATAGTAACCTTAGTGATCAAGTAATTAAGCACCAAAGTGAGTGGTGTCGACCAGAGGTAGTGAAGGACTTTTGACCTTTGGGCTGAGTCTGGCCTCAGGAGGGTTTTATTTCACCCACATGGGGCCTAGCATTTGTTTTGTTTTCTTTTTTTTAAAAATAAGTTCCCAGGTGATAGCGTTTGTTTTCATGGAGCATTCAACAAGTCACAAAGATAGATTAAACAGAGGCCACGAAGGCTTGGAGGTGACTGAGACTTCACAATTTGGTTCCTGGGAGGAGAACTTGTGTGAAGGCATGATCAGGAAGCCTCGTTCAAGGCCAGCTGAACTGGGGTGAATGCTGGGCATGAGAATGGAGGTGACCAGCAGGCAGCTTGGGAGTCAGGGCTGGGTGCGGGTGAGCAGTGGGTGGAGATGAGGATTTGGTGGCTGTCACATGGAGACACGGTGGGCCGGCACACGGTGGAAATCCAGCAAGGCAGGAATTGGGGCCATGTGAATGCTGGAGACCCCGCTGCTATGTGAATGGACGAGGTCTGTGCGGAAGAAAGAGGAAGAGCAGAAGGGCAGGGACAGCCTTGAGGAAAGCTGAGCAGGCATGAGAAAAGTCGGAGGAGCCACCGAAGGAGAAAGGCACGTCCTGGGCAAAGAGGAGGAGGAGAGCCAGTGGACCAGCGGCTCCACGGCTTCCCCTTCTGGATTGCCTGCCTAGTCTAGGGCCAGAGAGCTTGCTTCTCAGCTACAAAGAGAATTGAACCATTCCCCATCTTAACCCTCATACCCTTCAGTGTGTATCTGGTATCCAGCATATGTCTCATCCTGCCACCCCACAGATGTCCAGACCAAGCAAGAACCTGTCTCTCCATCTTCCTCCATCAACTCTGAGGCTTCCCTCCTCTCAGCAGACTCCTCCAGCCAGGTGAGCATCTACCACCTTTCCTCCCTCCAGGTGCACCAGTGAGTTCTTCCTGTCTCTTCTTCAGCTCCCTCTCCTCAACACTCCTCCTGACTAACGTCTCTCCGGAATGCCCCGCGTAGGCTTTTATAGGAGAGGAAGTACTGGAAGTGAAGACAGAGTCCCCTTCCCCTCCAGGGTGCCTCCTGTGGGATGTGCCAGCCCCCTCACTTGGAGCTGTCCAGATCAGCATGGGCCCATGCCCTGAAGGCTCCTCAGGTAACGGGGCCTCCTGACACACGGGGTTTCTGGCGAGAGGCCTGTAGTCCTGATATCCCTTCTTTCTTTCCTTCCTGTCACCTTCAGTCAAAGCGCCACTCACCCGGAAGCCGCCACTACAGCCCAAACCTGTGGTGCTCACCACCGTCCCAATGCCACCCAGAGCTGTGCCTCCCAGCACCACCGTCCTTCTGCAGCCCCTTGTCCAGCCACCGCCAGGTACTGAAGGAGGAGAAAAGGGCTGCACTGACCTTGTCAGGAAGCTCACAGGGAGGCTCCAACCCTTGGGCGCTCGGCTGTGGGTGTGGGCACAAGGACCCCACCCAACACACAGCACTCTGACCTCCTTCTGCTCACTTGCCCCAGTGTCCCCAGTTGTCCTCATCCAGGGTGCTATTCGAGTCCAGGCTGAAGGGCCAACCCCCTCTGTTCCACGGCCTGAGAGGAAGAGCATTGTTCCGGCTCCCATGCCTGGCAACTCCTGCCCACCTGAGGTGGACGTGAGTACTGGGGAGGGAGAGGGGTGTCTGTCACGGAGAGAACTGTCGGATGAGGAAGCAGTTGAGACCCAGGAGCAAAAAGTGAGGAAGCAGATCCATCAGATGATCCTGGCTGTCAGAATAGACTCCTGTTTTTATGTGAGTGTCAACTCCATGTAATTGAGGGTTCTTAGGTTTGCTGTCACTGTAGATGAAGAAATGGGAGTGATTTCAGTAAATCAAAGGCAGGGGAGTCATACTGTGTTATGCTTGTGGCAGTCGTTGAGGGAGGGAGGCCACTTCCTAGGGTAAACTGATCTTTAAGTATAGCAAGGTTAAATTTGGAGGCCTAAAAAGGAGGGTTGAAAGAAGGAAGACCCGGAAGACCCACCAAGGAAAGAGGTTCCACCAGGATAGAGGAAGTTCCTCCTACAGTCTAATTTTTCCCACGTCTGAGGAGCACTAGCTGGGAATAGTTGAGAGAAGGCCCCCTTCCCTGGAATGTTTTAGTAGAGAGGAAAAGTCCTTCTCCAGCTGTGTAGGTAGAAGTCAGGAAGGCAGGGGAATGGCCCATGTGAGCTTCGGTGATCAGTCCCTGGCGTTTGGGGGCGTGGTCTCTCTCCAATTCATCTGTCATTCTCTCTTTGACCTTCTGGGTGCTCAGGCAAAGCTGCTGAAGCGGCAGCAGCGAATGATCAAGAACCGGGAGTCAGCCTGCCAGTCCCGGAGAAAGAAGAAAGAGTATCTGCAGGGGCTGGAGGCTCGGCTGCAGGCGGTACTGGCCGACAACCAGCAGCTCCGCCGGGAGAATGCTGCCCTCCGGCGGCGGCTGGAGGCGTTGCTGGCTGAGGTGAGACTGGCGTGTCCTTGGGAGACCAGCAGGAGTACCAGCTCCTTAGGATGACTGCCCTCTCTCTGATCTCTTCCTTTGCACCTTAGAACAGCAAGCTCAAGTTAGAGTCTGGGAACAGGAAGGTGGTCTGCATTATGGTCTTCCTTCTATTCATTACCTTCAACTTTGGACCTGTCAGGTGAGGCCCCCTTGCTTCCGGAGAGCCCTGTGGGTG
>RJWJ010001748.1:0-119438 GCA_004363605.1 Indri indri
TTAATTGGACAGCTAAAAATATATATAGAAAAAATTAGCCGGGCATGGTGGCGCATGCCTGTGATCCCAGCTACTCGGGAGGCTGAGACAGTAGGATTGCTCGAGCCCAAGAGTTTGAGGTTGCTGTGAGCTAGGCTGACGCCACGGCACTCGCCCCAGGCAAGAGAGTGAGACTCTGTCTCAAAAAAAAAAAAAAAAAAAAAAAAAAAAAAAAAAAAAAAAAAAAAAAAAAAAAAAAAAAAAAAAAAAAAAAAAAAAAAAAAAAAAAAAAACGTATCCAGGAAAGTATCCATTACTTATTATAATCAATCACAGATGACTTCAACTTTCCCATCAGGTAGTTCTTAATATTCCTAACAAAATAAAACGTATCTGGTTTTGCTGAAGACAGAATACACTGTTTTCATCTTCTTATAATTAAAAAAAAAGAAACCCAAATAAAATTAAAAATGTAAACTTCACAGAAATTATGTACATGTGGCAGGAAACTGTCATAGAATGTCATTCATCAGATGTCATTCAACAGACACCTTCCTTGCCATGACTGAAACTCTTGCTCTGGCCCCAACTACTAATATTTCCTGAACTCCAGAATATATTTTTTAAACTATCTACAAAAATTTTTAGCCTATTTGTTATATTCCCAACTAAGCTTATAATCATGAGTGATAAGCTTGTTTCTATACTCCTCACCTCAGTTATTAATGGCATCACGGTTACGACAGTTACCCAAGACAGAAACCCAGTGACTCTCTTAACCGTACACACCCCGAAACACATACACACCCAGCCCTCCCCACGTTTAGGATCTAGTGACTGTCTCAGATGATGGGTGCACTTTTCTTTGCTAACTGAGTGGGATTTGGTTCACTGAGGAAAAACACACTGTGTGCTGGTCTGCTCCCTGCTCCAGAACCTCTCTGGAAGGCCAAGGGATGTAAGCCCTAAGCCATGATCAACCTGCTGGAAAGGCCTTTCTCAGAGGCAATGAGGGCACTGGTCTTGGACTGACTCTGAGGCCATCCCAGATGCTACCAAAATGAAATTCTGAATCACTACTGAATTATGGCTCTCCAGAACTGAAGGAAAGCAAGAGACTAATATATTAAATATATAACTTTGCTATGCTAAATATAAAGTATTGTTACATTAGGACTAAATCTTACAGTCTCACATTAATGTAAAAACATAAGCATATTAACTAAATATAACAAGCATAATTGTAAATTTTATGCCACACACTCTATTAGCAGATTTTACTTGTGTAAAGTATCAAATTGCCACCTGTGCTAGTTCTGTTAGGAAATCAATGCAATTAGATTGTAATTTAAGTATATACTGAAGTTACTCAAATAACACTTAAATTTTCACAATTATCTTTCCATTAGTATAAACTCTCCATGTTTTTTCCTACCCCGCACTACTTAAGTTCCTGATAGAAGCACCACGGCAGCAGACTTTTAATTCTTTCATATGGCAGTCACCCAAGAAAACTTTTTGGAACATCATATTCCCAAATAAATTTAAATCAATTTTTACATTGTTACACAATTCAAAAATATATTTCCATAAAATTTTTGTTCAAACACTGCAGAAAATATTTTAAAATGCATTTTTACTAAAAAGAGACAAAATAATAAAACAAAATCATGAAGTAAATAAAAGACTCAATTGGTTGCCCTAGATTTATACATTTCCACAGTCCACCTTTCAAGCATATCCACAACAGTCTCACTTCTGCTGCTAATTCAATTCACACCTTCCCCCTCCACTGCAGCTGCGAAGAAAACTCAGTCCTTGTTTCAGAACAATGGTTCTCACCACACCTGTCAAAACCAATCGGCAATGTTTTCAGAATGACGGTGGCTACCAGCCCTAAGGGAGCTCCCTAGAGGAACACGCACAGGTAGCTGGAGACGGGACTCAGCCCACCTCCAGGGGAGATCCTGGCCCCTCTCCCCTCCTTTGCTATTCCCCCTAAACCACAGTTTGAGATAATCTATGTTTGGGAAACAAAAGGGCAAAGGTGACATGAAAAGGAGAAATACTTTAGGGGAGCTGAAGCAGAGTGGACCCCACACAGCGCTGTCCTCACCTTCTGTAACTTCACATCTTCCACCTTCCCCGGGGTCCTACAGGAAGGGGCCTAGTGCTCTACCAAGGCACTAGGAGCCTTAGGGGAGGACCATTAGGAGGCGGAATGGATGGGAAAAGGAGGTAAAGACATGCCAGGACTTGACTACTGTCTGCCCTGTAATGGGAACAGTCAAGGACACTATTCTCTGTTTCTACCATGCGAGGCCCCTGCTCACAAGAGTCAGAATCCAGGTAATACCTTCCAGTTCAGCTATTCTGCAACAGCCTGGGAGCCACCAGCAGGAACAGCTTAGTCTCTCTCAACAACATTTTCAGGGACTAAAATGAACCATTTATAAGTTGGGAATTGTACATCTAAATGAGAACGTTTAATAGTTACTTCTAGACTAATGTATTCTCATGTTCCTCTAAACCTATTTGAATTATATTTTAGAATCTGCAGTCTTCATGATGAAAAAATTTAACTGAGTCTCAGGAAGGAAGAGATAGATTCATTAGTCATAATGTATCTTGGGTCTTTTCTGTCACTGCAAAGCTATGGAAAAATTTCAATTAAGATATCTATGTCCAGATTTACAATCTCCTAAAGGTGTTGACCTTAAATATTATTGAGAATTTGGCAAACAGAATTTTATTAATAACAGAAATTGTTTACTAACTATATATTGAGGTAAAGTAAAAAAACAAAAGGAAAATCCAGTAGGATTCTAGCTTGCTGGGGTTCAACTATTTGTGCCTTAATTCATATGTTTAAAGGATAAAAAATGGATTAAAAAAAGGATAAAAAAATTTAATGACACTACTTGGCTGTCAAGAACTGTCAACTTCATAGGTGAACATTTAGGGCATCTTTGTCATTTATCCCAATATTCTTACTTTTCCTCAAGAGAGACATACTACAGCTGATCTTAGCCAAAAGGCCAAGAAGGCATGTGGAAGACATTATGATCTAACCAAATAACAGATCAAGAAAACCATTCTCTCTGATGCTGCTGAGCCATACAAGAATACAAGCTCAATGCGTGATAAACTTTGGCGTTACATTTTAGAAAAACAGATCTTTTAACACTTAATTCTATGTGTCTACCGTCTAGTAGATGTCAGTTTTTCCACTGAGTCGCCAGATGTTGTCTATAGCTGACACCATATTACTCACCAGTCAAACGTGGATTCAAAGTACACATGGACACACACAAGAATACAGTTTTGAAAGACATACCTGCGTCCTCGTACTAGCAGTCTGGAAGCTTTTCCTAGTAATTCAACTGCCTGTCGTAAGCGTTCCTCATTCTGAAGGAATCAAAGAAAAAGAAATATTGGCTGTATTAATGCAGGAATCTTTTTCTCTCTCAATATTTACTTTATAAAGAAGTAATGGCACTGCATCAAGGGGGAACACCAAAGTTGCTAGTCCACTTCACTATTCTCTAATAGAAAAAAAGAAACACGGTTCAGTTGTGAGCATGGAAAAAACATTTCTCTGTTTTCCTATATATTATGAATGTAAACATTCTAAGTAATTAAAGAAAAAATTAAAATTCAAACTTACTTCAAACACATTAGCTGTCTGCTGATACAACTGTACAGCCTTTTCTGGATCTACATTTTCTATAAGCCTGAATTAGACAAGAAAATTTGACTTACATGAAAACCAGAAAACTTTTTCAAAGGACATTATTAAAACAAAAAGACAATGACTTCTATGCAGAGATGGGTGCTTCTAACAGCAGTTCCACACACTCACTTTCCGGCTCGCTCCAATGCCATGGCTGCGGTGTCAGGGGTGCCGTTTTCTAGATACATCGTGCTGGCCTTCTCAATGAGCTGAACAGCCTCTGGTAGTTTCTGCATCTCCTTTGGGCAAAGGATACAGCACAGATCAGAAAATGCTTCAATTTAAGAAATACAGAGTTAACCTGAAATGTAATTATTTTATCCCTAATTTATGAAAGTACATGACTCAAAAACATTACACCAGAAGTATATTTAAAACGAAATGGCTTCACATGGTTACTCTCCCAATCAAGCTTCATTTAACCAAACCAAAAATGTACCAGATAATTTACAGAGTTCATCATCACTTGACAGACTTTCAGGAAAACTATATAAATAGTAGAAACCAAAAAACTTGCTCTTTACTGTTTTCTAAGCATTTACAATTCCTTAAACATTTACCGACCACTACTATATACAAGGCCTTTGCCAAAAATCACAAACTGGTAGCCCAAGGCTGTATCTCATTTCCAAGTGCGTTCTGCTTGAACCATGCAGTATTTTTAAATCAGATACTTTTCACAGAAATTCTGTTTTATGGCTTCCTTTAAAAAGATATCAAAATCTATGGCAACAGTGGGCATGCATTCCCATATGGCAATCAACAATGAGCTGGGGCTGGGCAGTGGCTGTCCCTGTTAGATGAGGCCTGCTGCCTCCTGGAACTGGCTGCAATTCTTCCCGTTCCCCATTCCCGACTGCCCCACACAGCCAGGGCTGCCTCGTTCACCTCGGCTGTCCCCTATGCCCTGAGTTCATCTGCGTTTGCAACCTCTTCCATGCTGATATCACCAGCAGAATAAATTCTCTATCTTACTATTAATCTATTAAGTTTCAGGATCTTATAGTCCAAATATCTAATATCGCTAAATCAAAAAATTTGTAAAAACACTTAAAAAAATCATTTAAAACAAGTCATAAAGTTTTACAAGAATTACTTATTTAGGGGTGATTTCTGTATTTTAACGTAGGCTCCACACTGACATCTTATGGATTGTTTTAAAATCTGCCTATTCAATCCCTTGCTAAGTGACAACTTCATCATGATATCCCTAACAAAACTGCTGGTCTCATTCTCACCAACTCCAAAACGTAACTTTTCATTATTTAGTTATGGAAATTGACAATAAAACAGACTGAAAGATACAATAGGAAATAAAGTTGCTGTCATTCACCCAAGTGGAATTTGTTAATATATATCCAAACTTCAGTGAACAAGTAAAAACAAAACTTTTTTGTCACAAAACCAAAGGTCATTGAAAAAATCTAAGTCTGTGGTATATGTCTGAGGCTATTTGAGTAAAAAGTGGAGGTAAACCTAACAGTATCACCCACTTTAGCCGTGAGGGATATTTTGGCTTTACAGAATACAGGCGACCCTTGAAAGGCATGGGTTTGATCTCTGTGGGTCCAATTATTCACAGATTTCTTCTGCCTCTGCCACTCCTAACCAGCTCCTCCTCAGCCTACTCAGGGTGAAGAGGATGACGAAGCTGATGACCTTCATGATGATCCACTTCCACTGAATTAATGGTAAATCTATTTTCTCTTCTTAACGTTTTCTTTTCTCTAGCTTACTTTATTATAAAAATACAGTGTATAATACACATTACATATAACACACAACATATGTATTAATCGACTGTTAATGTTATAGGCAAGGTATCCGGTCAACAGTAGGCCACTGGCAGTTAAGTTTTTGAGGAGTAAAAAGTTAGACGTGGATTTGACTGTGCAGGGGGTCAGTACCCCTAAACCTCCCTTTTTTCAAAGGCTAACTGAGTATTCCCCTAATTCATCTATTCACAATTAAATACATACTGAGCATCTACAACATAAAAGCATCTGGGGGGAATAAAAGAAATAACACAGGGACTATCCTTCATGAGTTTTACCTAGTAGGTAAGACGTATAGAGCTGAAACTACGGTATGCAGTCAGTACTATCTAAGGCCTATGTTTAAAATTAACAACTACACCTCCCTGCTTTTGCATCAAATCAAGTGAGCCTGTGGATAACAGAGGTCCAACCACCATACTGACACTTCTCCATAAAAAACAATGGGCTGCCTACTTAAAAGTTATACCATTCACCGTAAATATGCCTGTTTTCAATGGCTTGTGTGCCTATGGAGCAAACAGGATATGAAATCACAACAATCATAAAATGACAGAACCAAAGGTTGATCCAACAAGTCCCTGTGGCTTTCCCTGTGCCTGTATCTAATGCCACTCCCTAAGCCTTGCAGGAGGATAAATGTGAAGGACTGTATGACAAATCGTGGACATTTTAGCCCACAGAATTAACTGTGGACCATGTAGCTCAGGACTCCTAATGTTGCTCAGGATTGTTCAAAGGCATTTAATTTAAATACAAGACCATGGCAGAAGGCATTTTCCTTCACGTTTCCCTATCAGTTAAGTTTGTTTTCCTTCATACAAAGTAGTGCCTTTCCAACCATCTAATCAAACAGATATTTGGGCAACGTTTCCATTGTTCAAACTGATGCCTTAAATAATTGCTCAGATACCTAAGTAATAACTATTGATGAAGACTCAAGTCTTAGCACAGCTGTTGGAATATAACTGAAGCTCCGAGAATTATTAGTGTCCTAGCATTGCTATGCTAAGATAATATACCCTAATAATAGCCACTTGGGAGCTTCCTAGTTCTCAGGGGAAACTAAGACAGGAGAGGACGAGAGCAGATCCCTGGCTTCTAAGGCTGTAAGAAAAATTCTAGTTGCCAAGGAATTGCATGACCTAATATCAATTTAGTTGCATGTGTGGCCAGAAAAGCTTTACCTCAATGGGTTTATCATAAGAAAGCATCATAATTTATTTAAACATTTTCCTATTAAAAATTTAGATAACTGCCATTTTTTCAATAAATACCCTTATGTATGAATCTTTGCTATCTCTATTTCTTTATGATAGATTCACAAAATTGGAATTTCTAGGTCAAAGGCTATGAAAACTTTTAAATTAAGCATGTTAACAGCTATTAGTAGCATTCTTTAATCTTTCCAATGTTTCTAAATGTTCTACAATGAGTATATAGTCACTGAAAAAAAATCAGTTAAGTTCATGAAAGTCACAGAAATTAAAAAGCTTTACTAAAGTATAAGTTCTTAAAGCAAAGCTTTATAATAAATAATTCAAAACAGCTTTTACCATTAGAAAACACAAAAACGGAAAGAAAGATATTTTATTTCGATTGCCGCCTGGCATACTTTGAGAGTGTCATAAGTAATATGTTCTGTCCCACTACAACAGGATATTAACTCCCAACCTGCTTTTAAGCAGAAATATAAAAAGTGGCATAGGTATATTAGTCAGAATATCCCATTTAAAAAGAATCAGTTAAAGTAGCAAAAACTTAAGTCAGTGGTTCTTTTCGTTGCCAACTGATATTTATAAAACAAGCAAAAATCTCTCCTTTTTATAACCCATGAACAATAATAAAAAAAAACTTACAAATTTTTACTATATTAAGATGTCCTTAAGTTCTGAAAAGTAGGGAAATCTCCCATATAGGTTTTTTTATTTGTTTGGTTTTTTAAGCAATACACATCTGTCCTGGACACAGAGCTCAGAACCTTGCTGCAGTTTCCAGCTTCCTCCAAGACATTTTCTCTTAAATTTCACTTTTAATACTCCCTATCTTAAGACATACAGGACATCCCCTATGGGCCCAATTAGTGTTACTCTGTACAGGAAGTCTTAACTTAGCATCTCTTGCCTTACAGTAAGGAAGCTTTTCAACCTCAACATAAATTCTACTTTAACACCTTGTAATTAATTCATTTTACCTACACAACAGCTGTGACACAACACCATCACTGACCTTCAACATCATGCCAGCTTGCTCATACGCTCTGCAAAGAGAACATAATTTCTCTGATGAGATCTTAATGAAATAAGGGAGAGGACAAACTTTCTGGTGAGGAACTACAGGTGAGGGAAGTGACTTCAATTAAAACTGGCTCATGCACAACATATCACTTTAGGCTTGTATAAGCACACAACAAAATTTTTTCTCCATCTTATTTTCATGGACAATAACGCCTTAGGAATATCAGACATCTGAGTTGAAGAGATTGTGCAGATGCAAAATTAAGTTAAGGCTCAGAAAGGTTAAATTACTTTCCATTTGCCAAACTTAAATCTAAGTTTTAAAACAAATAAATACTCTCCACAAAAGCAGAAGAAAGTTCCTGCTTCTCTTCCACGGGCACTATTAACTATCAAGAAAGAGGGGAAAAAAAGAGATTCTGACTTACGTGTTTTTTATAGGCTACTGAACAAAATAGTCCTGAAAATATTATGCCAAATTTAATTTAAATGCTGTATATCTGACAGGAGTGACTTAGTTTTTAAGGTTCAGGTAAAGACTGAAGCAAATGGAAATGACTATTTTATTTAAATCAATACAAAATTAATTCACTATTTACAAATCTATAATTTGAGAAAAATTTTCCGATCTACAGAAAAACAGCAACATTTAAAACACAATCTGCAAATACATGAAATCACAGAGAATATTTACTTACTTGGCAGCATGAAAAAGACTGAATGGATGTAATGAAGTCAAAATTAAGGAAAAAAGGAAATCAATAGTTTCTAAAGATCTGCTATTTAAAAGAGTTTACTGAATCACTGACCAAGTTGGTTTCAAAGGACAAATCCTACAAACAGGTAAAGAAGAAATAATTCAGTGGGTGTTGATATCTCTTAAAACGCCATAATTCACAAAAACACTGACAAAACACCGTATAGATTTTAAACTATATTATGTCTTAATCTGAAGAGTTTTACTAAATTTCAAAGTTATTTGACTATAATTTGCAAGTAAGATAAAATAAACATTTTTTTAATCACTAAGCTAAAATACCTTAGGACAATTTGTTGTTTCTAACTACTTATAAATCTTATTTCAAATCCCTAAGGAAGACTGTATTTAAAAAAAATTGATACAGCAGTTCATGCATTTTCAATACCTGTGCTACTTCTACATTCTTCAGGGAGTCTACAGATTTCCCTCATTTCATCCCAAGTAAGACCATCATAAGGAAAACCGGAAACAATGGAAAATGAATTCTCAAATGTAGCTCTGCGAATCAGTGTGGATCTTATCATATGTCACTATAAAGGCTCCTTCAGAGTTTAAAATGCAAAATTTTTCTAATCATTTTCTATTTTAAAAACACTTTATTTCACAGGTAGCAAATGTATAGCAAGAGAAAATAGTTTGTCAAAATCATCTAGTTGTTTAATTTCTTTTTAATGGCTGAAAAAGATACGCCCTATTATTTTCATGGGCAACAGCTTCCCTCAGGCAGGCATCTTTTGCTTGCTCAAACTGTTTGGCATTTTTAAAAGCAACAGCTGAAATAAAAAAGAATAGACTTTCTATTTCCATCATTTAAACCCCTTAAATGAATCATTACTGAAATCTGTGTTTTGATTGAAAGACTGAAATACTTATTTCAATCAAATACTTATGAAGTTTCATAAAACTATAAAATACTATCTTTTTATGAAGCAATTTCTTTACAACTTTTGAGTATCAATAATTTAGAATTTTCAAGTTGTTCTTTTTTAATTATTGACCATTGGCAACAAATCAGTGCTACGTCCACTCAAAATCAAGAAGTCTTTCTAACACCGACACTTCCAAACAATCCCAAATAACAGACAGGTACTTCAGTCACAAAACACAGCATCTTACTTCACCATTTTACATTTAGTAACAAAACAGTGCTTTAGTTATAGCTCATTAAATTATTTAGAAACTGAAGACCAATCAATAAACACATTAAATAATTCTATAATAAATCTTCCTTTTGGCACAATTTTTAAATGTCTGACAATGCATTTTTTAAAAGAAAGCAGAGTTTTTATACTGTTTAGCCATCTATGAAAATGACATCTCACTGTTCGAAGAGCTAAAGTATATTGCTAGCTATTTTAAATGTATAATCCTCAAAGCAAAACAATTAGGAGTGGCTGCAAAATATGATCTTACAAATTTTGGAAAACTTATCAAAGGTTGCTTACAAAGAAGTAAAAAGCATAGTGCTATTGGAAAAGTGTTAAGTGTTATTTGTTAAAAACACTTAAAATTTTCTTTAATAAAATGTTGAAAACAAAAAAATAAACTTTTCTCCCCGCTTTTCCATCTCAGCTTTTTAAAACATTAATTCTACTGATTAAATGTATTTTGCATAAACCCTTAAAGAAAATAAACCAAGGATGCTTTAATGGGAAAATCTGACCTAGAATATTTATTTTTGAATGTAGCTCATGGTCTCAGAAGCATAAAAAACAAATACATGTTAAATTTCCTTCACAGAGGAGATTTGTGAAAAGTTGTACACTCCTGTTACAAAAGCATTCTCATATAAGGTGTCTATGAAATCTACATAAAGTTTGAACTTTTAGTAATTTTAAAATGACATGTAAATAATTTACATAATGCCAGAGACAGAATTCACTCAGATTTAAAGTGCTAAAGACTCATTTGTCATCATTTCTTTTATCTAGAAAATAAACCCTACATTATGCTGATCAGTTTCAACTGACCTTATTTCTCTTTTCTTTGGTGATATACTAAAAGTAAAGTCTGTGCAAAAACACTTGCCTTAGGTGATCTCTAAGCTAGGCTAACAAATGTGATCAGGGCTACTGCTGAAAATGTGTGTAAGGTACTCCAAAATTGTGTTATATTTTATTTATACCCAAAATGATCACAAATATTCTGAGAGCTATCATTCCATAATTATTAATAAAAATGCTAAATTTTTAGTAAATCCCTTTCCTGTTACATATTTACAATTGTTTACAGTTTACATACAGATAAATTTATTAAATTATGCATGTAGCTTAACGTTTCATGAACATTTAATGTGTACCTCAAACACATAATGTGCCAAACACACATTGTTTGTAGATAGGCTTCAGATGAGGCTAAGTTAAAAAAAAATTTAAAAGAAAACTCTTTATTCACTAATAGGAAGTATAATAGAGGAATATGGCAAAACTTATGGATGTAGTAAACAAATGACTGACACTGAAGAATACACGAACAATGCTAAAAACCTGCAGCTGTGTACCACCAACCCTACCCATCTCCACTGTTACAAAAGACAGGTACCAGGATCTACAACTCAGACCTCAACACACCCAAAAACAATTGAAAAAAAAACACAAGGGCTTGTGCTGTTGTTTTGTTTTGCTTGTTTGTTTGTTTGTTTTAACTATCAAAGTCCTTAGGAAGCATAAAAATATAGTGCTGAGATGAAGTTGTCACATCACTTTAAGATTACACATGGGAGCGACAAGACTATGGTCACAAATACCTGCTTTTCCATATTCAGAAGCAGCACTGTCATAATCTGGCTTCCATTTTAAAAAACCAGTTTTCAGGCTAGAATGAAAGGAAGACAAATTTAACAGAGTTACCAACCACATTTATACAACAGATCCCTGAAGCCATCAGGCACGAACCCCCCATTTTACCCACCTACATACACCCAAACGTATTAATAACAAATACAACCTCACCTCTTCCCCTACCCCATCGCGGATGGGGTTTCCTCCCAGAGGTTCTCAATGCATGGTCCCCAGACCAGCAGCATCAGCATTACCTAGGAACTTGCTAGAAATGTAAATTGTTTGCCCCACTCCAGACCTACAGACTCTCTGAGGTTTAACAAGCACAGAGATGCATTAAAGTGTGAGACCTCTGAAGCACACTATTGTTAGCAGCTGGATTCATGAGATTTTCGCTCGGAAGAGAGGCTAAAGACATAAATGGAGGACTCGCCAGCATATGCCACACCAAGAACATAGATAAGATCCCCTAAGGAGATTGGAGACAGGAGAGAAAGGCTAAGGAATACAATCATTCCATGGGACAACAGAGGAAGTAGGCAATACAGAGTGAGAATTAGCCACCAATGAGCAGGAAGGGTAACCAGAAGAGAACTGTATTATGAAAACCAAGAGAAACTGCTTTCTAGGATCACTACTGCCTTCTCAGATGCCCAATCAAAGTACAATCAAATTTGAGTCCTTATCAGACTTGCCTTTTCTGCAATAATTTATTTTCTTATTTTAAAGTAATTTCAGATTTAGTTTAAACTCATTCAGTGACTGTCAAATTTGGGTTTGCATAAGAATTGCTGAATATCAAATTTACATAAAACATTGTTTGCTTCAAATGAATCAAGGGAGCAATGTCACTGACAGACAGGGAATCCCCAGGACCCCTCGCAAGTGTACCCTTCATTCTGTGACAACTGGGGGAACTGCCCAAGAGCCCTAACTATTAAGTAACATTTTTTGCCAATTAAATTTAACATGTCTAACATCTAAAATTTGTTTATATATATATACTGTTACAAGATTCAAATTTGTAAGCAATTTTTCAAGCTTACCAAGAACTGCATTGCTCAGAAAAATAAAATCCTTGAATTGTGGTGTCTATTCTAATCCACAAAATTGAGGAAATATGCAATAAAGCGAAATTCTAACTCTCCAATCCCTACCCCAAAACACTCGTTACATTCTGTATATTAATGTAATTTTTTAAATCCCACCAAAAACAAGATACATTCAAACATGGAAAAACCCAGATATTTTAAAATACAGCAAATCATCCCCCATCAACTGAACACCACTAATTAGGAAGAAAGAAGTCAGTACAGTTAATTTAGGTTTAGTGGCTATACCTGTTAATGTTTTCGACTTTTTGTCCAAAGAGTCAATAAGGAAACTGACCAATTTCCATTGGGGGGGGGGGGGGACACAAAACCAAACCAAACAACAAAACTCCATCTATGTTGGGGGATTAATTACAAAACTACTTGGCAATGTTGAGCTATATTAGAAAATTGAGAAAAATCAAATCTTTTCTCCTAAGCTCCTGGCTCATTTTTCAACTGCCACCTACAAAGCATTCTGTTCTAGAAGGATTCCAAACTAACACTTCAAGCTTGAATCCAACACCCCTCTGCCCCAGCCCCACCCACCAACCAGGTCCATTCATTTATATCCCCTATCTTGGCTGAAGGCCTCTCCTACTCCGTTTCCCAAATTAGAAACCTGGGAGTCAAGCCTTTACCTCTAAATCCAGGCAGGTCATTAAAGCATGTCAACCCTATTTGATAAATGTCACCCAATCTGCCCCCTCACTGTTACTTGAATTCAGGCCATCAACACCTTTCCCACGCGGTCAACACCTACTAACCTGCCTCACAGCACCTTCAAGGGAGGGTCGAATTTCCTGCTTTACCCTCCCCTTTCATTCCCCCCACCCTGAGGATATTAACTTTCCATGCCCACTGAATACCTGTATTCTACCACTGAACACCTTATTTTACTCATGTGTTCTCATCTGCCCTCCTGTGAGGAAGGGACTTTTGGTTACTCCAGGATCCCCGGTGGCTGATACAGGTACACAGCAACAACTCTGTAAACCTCTGCTTTCTGAAAATGCCAAAGTTCTCCCTGCTCCTCTCCCCCACAGTCCATTCTCCACATTACTGCCACATTTATTGCACCAAAAGCAAATCTAATCAGGTCTACTGGTTATTCGATGCCTAAAAAAGCCAAGGTTCAGGGCCATGTAAGGGGCTACCCCTTCAGTTTGGCCCCAACTTTTCTGAGCTCTAGCTCATCCCCTGACACTGCAACTGCACTACTTTCAGTGTTTTCCTGAGCATGTTTTGCAGGTCTGCGAACATACTACATCCTTTGCATAGAATCTCCCTCAGAGGCTTTTCCCTCTGTCTAAAAATTACTTATTTTTCAGGCCCTGCTCTGAAATCACCTCTATGAAACCTTCCTAAATTTCCTTAGGACGAATAAACTTCTTCCTCTGTGTTACCAATGCGCAGTTAATATATTAATAGCTTTATTTACTCCACACACTATTCTCATTATACTTTTGTGTCTGCTCCCACTAGAAAGTGAGATTGTTTTGGCAATCTCCTGCACCAAAAGAGCCCCAGTACCTTACACACTGCCTGGAAGAAATACGGTGTAACAGAAAAACCTTGAGTTTTTCCACTGTTTGAAAACTGGCTTTGACATCTTTCAACTGTGCAGCCTTGAGTAAGTCATTATGAAGCTCCCCTAAACCTCATTTCTGCTTATGTAAAATGAGAATCTGTATTTGGAAAGTTGTGAAGATCTCAGATGATGAAATTACGCATGTGAAGTACCTACCACAGGGCACGATGCAGATGTTTCCTTACCCGTAATTGCCAGATAAAAATTCGCTGGAGTAATGAAACTGGGGGAAGGAGAGGGTCAAAAGGAAAAACTAAGGAGAATCAGTGCCGCTTCACAAATATCTGTTGGTGCCTACTGTACCAGAAGGTGGCAGGAACACACACATACAAAGGAGTTAGGAAGGCACGCAGCTCCTGCCTACAGGAACAGTACGATGGCAGGTAAGGGTTCACCGAGGAATTTTCAGAGTAAATCTACAGACCCCTCAAACAGAAGGAACTCTTTTAGAGCAGTGGTTCCCAACAGGACGAATTTTTTCTCTCAGGAAACAGTGCCGTTGTCATAAACGGGGAGCGAGGCTGGGGGCCCGACTGGCATCTAGCAGGTAGAGACCAGGGATGCTGCTAAAGATCCTGCAGCGCACGGACAGGACAGCCCCCACCACAAGGAGCCACCCGGTCCAGAGCCTCGGTCGACAAACCCTTTGCAGAAAAAAATCAACCGAACACTGCGCCGGAACGCCCTTCCCGCCGACACCAGATCTGGCAGAAGACTTCCGGCGGGGCGGACGAACCTCGCTTCCCGACGTGCAGCCGCAGCGACCCCGGCCCCCGCCCCTGCGAGTGCGCCGCGGCCCCCTCCCTCCGGGCGCCCTCTGCGACCCGCCAGGGTGCTGACTAAGACCGGGCCCGGCGGGGCACGGACCCAGCGTCCGCACACAGGCCCACGGCAGGCTCTCTTACTCACTATTTCTCTGCTTTGGCGATATGCTCCAGCCCCTCGTTTATCTTCTGAGCCGCCATCTCCACAGCCCGGACCCTGACGTGGGGAGAGAGCGAGGACGCTACCGTGCTCCACGAAAGAACCCGGCCGAATAGGCGTGGGAACGCCGAAAGGGAAGCCGGGACGGCGCAGCGGCCGAACGGCTACGGAGGTCCGGAGGGCACAAAACTGCTGCGGCGAAGCGGGCCGGGAATCTGCAGGATCATCTCGCGGGGAGACATCGCGCAGGCGCAGAACGTCAAGGCTGGCCAGACGTGGGGCTCTTAGCGCAGGCGTGGTGGGATAGTGAAGGGGAGGATGTTCATTCATTCAACGGATATTTATTGAGCACCTAATATGTGCCAGGCACTGTTCCAGGCCCTGGAAAATAAGCAGAGAGTACAACGGACAAAACCTCCCTCCTTCATAGAGCCTTGTTTTCTCATGCATGTGAAAATGCTGTGGGTCCTCTTTGCAGTTAGTTGGCCTTAAAATTTATTACATCTGACGTTTCGCTGTACCGCAGCTAGAATAGTATTTATTCATTCATCCATTCTGCCTTCTGAGCGCCGACTGTATATCAGTCCATAAGCAAAACAGACTGTAAGCCTGATAACTGTCAAATAATCACTTGACTATTTCAAGCTGTGATAAGTGCTCTGAATGCCAAGTTCAGGGAGTTAGAGTCTCGTGCCACGGTCTGGTAGAATAATAGCCAGCAATACAATTGGCTCCGTCCGTAATTTACGGTGATTTTGATACCTACATGGATGGCTCCTGCGATGTCTATACAACCTCTCAGTTTCCAACCTCCAGTGATCTTTTCTTACACCCAGCTCAGCCTCCTATTCCCAGCATCCCATCTTTGACCTTACTAGTAACTGCATGCCCTCCATTACTCCCTTCTGCCATCGGCTCATACCTCCCAGGCCAGTAAGGCTTTGCCTTCAACAGATTCCTCACCTTTTCCCTCTCCCTCTGCTGCTACTCACACTGCCCTCTTTTCCCAGCATAAATTCTACCTTCCAGTATTTTAACCATTCTTTTTCATTTCCTATCAACGTCCTTGGCTCTCCCGCCCTCCTTTCTCCTAGCCTGGAAAAACCCCAACTCTCCGCCTACTCTGGAACTTCTTGGGCAAGTGAATTTGGCTGGAGAAAAACAAAGCGGCAGGCAGACGTGACTCATTTTAATGATCATAATAAACATCAAGCAGACCTTTAGCGCTGCTGAGCAACTGGACTACATTCTCCTCGTCAGATCACTCACCCACTCACTCTGGTGGCTATTCACACCTTCCTTCTCCTCAAACTCCACCAGTCTCTCTGCCTGCCTGCCAACTCTCTCTTCTCATTTAAAAGAACATAGCAATTAGAAGAGTTCTTCCATTTGGCCTCACCACCCAATATACCATATACCTGCATCTGTTTGCCAATATTCTGCCTTTTATTCTGCGACAATGAGTGAACTGGCCTTGGATTTTCCTGTCTATCCTCACTTCCTTATTTGGTCTCATGGGTGTGAGTGCCACCCACGAACAAGGTCGCTCATCATTTGCTTGGGCTTCCTTATGTAAAGGCAGCAGCATCTCGAGAGGGCGAAAGTGGAACTTACAGGCTTCATAAGGCCTAGGCTCCAACCGAACATCACTTCCGCCACATTTCATTGATCAAAGCAAGTCAGAAAGCAAGTTCAGATTCAAAAAGTGGGAAGATAGAGAAGTTGCAAAATATTATGGCCATGACTTCCATTTCACTACAACTCTGGGATAATAATTAAGTGTAAGAGGACTGACGCCAGTGGAAAGCCTTATATTTTAAAGTGAAATTAGAGCTACTAACCACCCAGTGCCATCACCCTCTAAAATCATTGAAAGTCCTCAGAAGTTTTTCTAAGAGATCTGCACCAAAAGCCGACCGCCTCCTCCTCATTCTCCCTCTTCACTCATTCATTATTGAATTATTCTCACTGAGCACCTGCTCTGCACAAGACATTGGGCCTACGTGTCCAGGACACAATGGGTGAGCAAGAGACGTAATGCCTGCCTTCACGGAATTTGTGATCTATGAGGGGACGCAATATTTAACCCAATTTTATTTCAGCATCAACAAAGAAAGAATGAAAAAGAAAACGAAAACCATGACAGCCCCCTGGCATTCGAGGGCTCTGTGATCTGAAAGACCTTTGGCCCAGGAAGCTGTATTAGTGTGTGCTAGTTTGCACCCTCAATAAAGGGGACAAGAGGAGGGACACTGGGGACAGTACAGGACGCAAATGCCTGCACTTCCTTCCTTTCCCCTTCTCTTCATACAATAAGATCGAGGTAGGAAGTAAGCGAGGGGAATTTAAACTGAGAAGCCAGATTGGATGGGCTGAGAATGGAAAGCTCGGACCCTGTGACGACAGACTGAGATGTTAGTTTCCCAAGCTAGACCTGACAGCATAACTCAGACAATGGTGACCCATAAAACTAATTCTTGCTGTCACAGGGCTACCACTGGAACCTGAGCAGCAGTTGTCTTTGTGACTTCTGTTCATCTCTTACTTCCTCTCCTGGGCCTCTTCAGACACTTAATGTGCACCCCACCTACCCACCCGCCCAAGCTGGCTGGTGACCCCATCTGAGCCAACCTTTTCTTCCAGTTCTAAAAATTCCTTTTCTTTATCCTGTCTCAATAAAAATGTACATCCCCAAGATCCTCTATTTGTTTTGGGTGTGACTAAAATGATTCACATCAAAGTATGAGTAACACTTAAAGCAGAGCTTGTTCTCTAATGGTGGGCCTAAGTTCTTTGAGCCTGGGTCTCCGGGTTCCTCGTCTGCACAAACCCGCTTCCCTCCCCTAGCCTAGTCTGCTGCCAGGAAACGGAATTCTTGGACCCACCTCCCTCGGCCGAATATTGAGTGGAATAAAGCATCTTTGTCATTGCTTGGAGAGGGGATTGGTTGGTCAAATGAGTTCTGACTATTTCAACCCGCAGAGCATAAGTGGGGAAGCATAAGAGCTCCCATATCATTATGTTGTGTTTGTTTAATTGCTAGTACCTTAACAGTGTTATTTTATCCTATTCTTTTCCCCCAAACATACTGCTGCCTTATACATTAGATACACTTCTGTGACCTGGCCCAAAAGTTTAGCCACGAGTCTTAAAATCATTTCTCCAGGAACATATATTCTGAGTTATAAATAGCAAATTTACAAATAAACTTTTGGAACTAATTCTGTTATCATTTGATGGGTTCGTCTCATTGGAACAGGGTTTTAGAACATTAGTCTTGGCTTTTGTTTGGAGAAAACCAATAGAAGCCATTATGATTGGTATCTTTTTTTTTTTTTTTGGTGAAGTATTAACAAATACAATGGTTTAAAAAATCGCCCCTCGGTCTCTCTGAGATGGCTATGGAGAATTCTTTCTCCAGATTCCTGTGCCAGTGCCCGCCCAGCGGCCCCGCGGGGACATCTGAGATGTCAGGCATGACCTGCCCGAGTCCGCTCTCCCTTCAGTCCCACCACGGTGGTTCGTGGCAACTTCATTCTTCTCACTGCCCAGACACTTGGAGTCATGCTCGACTGCTCTCTTCCTCTCACACACCACAACCAATCTGTAGGAAATGCTGTCGACTCCACCTCCAAAAGGTGCCCAGAACCAAACTCGTCCCCCGCTCCACGGCCACTGCGTGGCAGGAGTCCCCCAGGTCTGTTAGCACACCAGCCTTCTGGTGAAGAGGCCCTTCCTGCCCTGCCCATGCTTGTCCTCCTGTGAATCTTGACCCGGCAGCTAGAGGACCCTGATCAAACAGATCATGTCCTGTCGCTCTCGGCTCAGAGCCCTCCAGGGACTGGCGACGGCCTCCCAGACCGGAGCTGACCTCAGCCCCTCCCGCACCCTGCCGTCTCTCCTCCACTCCGGCCACGCGGCTCTCACACTTCTCGTCCCACCAGCTACCTGGGCTGTCCCAGCCTTTCCCTCGGTCTCTCCTGCTCTAGCCTTTCACAGTATCTTTATTTTTAATTTCTTCTTCTTTTCAAATGAATTTCAAAAACAGTAAAAGAGGGGGAGAGAGACCACGGGAGCCGCACCCACTGGGGCCAGTCCTCTCGCCTCACTGCGGACAGCGCAGACTGGTGTCACCTGACCGCGGCTGTCCCCGCTTCAGTGGGGAGGAGGGGGTGCCGGCAGAGCTGGGAGCGGAACCCGCACCTTGGAGCCTGCCTTAACTTCCGGGCACCTGATGGAGGCTGGCAGCTGAGACCCCACTATACTCTGGGAACCCTGGGAACCATTTTCCAGAAACTCTGCTGAGTGCTTCAGAACAACTGTTATTATCCCATTTCATATATGAGCAGACTGAGGCTCGGAGAAGCTAAGCACCTTGCCTAAGGTCTCACGGCCAATCGATGGGAAAGTAGGGACTTGAACCCAGAACCACCTGACTACAAAATCTATACTTGGCCCACTGTACTGGACTGAAAAATGTTCTCTGTTTTGTAGTAGTTTAGTAACAACTCACACAACACCTCTGCTTAGTTGCATGGACCAATTATAGATTTTCAAGTGTTATTAAAGAAAACAAAACACAGTGTGTTTGCTACATTCCTGGTACTTTGCTGCTTACCTAGTTTGAAATTTTAGTAACAATTGAAAGATTAGAGTTGGGAGTTTATTAGGTTCGACTGAAGTAAGTTACCAAATGAAAAACAAGAAAGCGGCATCCCTAACCGATCTAACGCGCAAATTCTGCGGGGAAGACCTGCTTGTGGACGAGTCTGTGGTTCTCCCCGTCAAACACACGGTGGCACCACGTGCACGTGCCTTTACAAGCCACGGGGCGGCCAAGCAGAAGCGGTTACTGCTACTTGGGATTACCGAGCCGGATTCTGGCAACACTGCATATTCATAACTGAACTTTCCACATAAAAGTGATCTCTCTCGCTGTTTTGTACACAAAGTTAAGCAGTGTTGCCCGAGTACAGTAAAGCTGGGAAGTGCTGATGCGTTCAAAGTGCTTAACCAAAGATCTCTGTTACACCCACGTTAATGAACACAATTGTTTTGATGAGTATGATTTTTTTTTGATGAGTATGATCTTTAAAGAGAAAGAGATAGAACTTCCTTTACTAGTTATCTTTGAGTAAAAGATAAAACCAATTTACTGAATTGGCTTAGTGGCCTCCTACTGTATGTTTCATTAGACTACTTGCAGACAGCCTAGTTCCAACCTATAAGTGTTCTCTTTTTAAAAATATATACCCTGTCTATACCTGTGAAGAGGACCTTAGCCTTAAATGTAATCATTTTCTTTCAAGAAGAATATATTCATGTAGTCACGTTTTGTACACATAAATTATACAAATTTGAAATAGCACAACATAAAATATTACTTATGCCTAACTTCATTAACGAAAATTTTTATATAACATGTATCTTCCAAATTAAAAATTCCTCAAGAATTGCACACTTTGGAGCTGTCAGGAATAACGAGCTGTGGGCTGGGTTTGTGCTGTTGGTTCCTCAGGCAGTCATTCAACAAACATGCGAGCAGCAGCCTTCTGTGCCGGGCACTGCTGCCGGCCCCGGGAGACAGCTGTGAGCACAGCAGGCAGGCCCCCACCAGCTTTCCTTCCAGCCAGGAAGGGTGTGGGCTGGGGGGAGCGACGAGCCGGAAGCCGGCTGAGCAGAGTGGACAGAGTGTGGCAGGAGATCGGAGCTCTGGGGAAACAGAGGAGGACGTGAGGATGGGACGGTGCACACGTCAGGTTAGGGAGAGTTTCTTCAAGGGCAGGTGACAATTGAGCAGAGACCTGAAGGGAGTGGTGGCCTGAGCTCCAGGCTATCCGGACAGAGAGGGTTGCTGACAAAGAGCAGCAGCATGCTTGGGGAGCGGCGCGTGTGTGCCTGGCCCATTCCACGGGACACCGGGAGGCAGCGAGGCCGCAGGCGAGAGCGGGAGAGGAGAGCGACTTCGCTAGCAAGCCAGCATGGGACTCCCTTTGTCAAGATCGGTCTAAAATTATGCAACGCTTGAATCATGTTTGACAATCTTCAGGAACACATCTCTTGCAACTTCCCTCTACTTGCGAAACCAGACATGAACACGTGTTGATAAAGCAGCTGAAAAAGCACCAACGGTCTGGGACATGCAGTCTCGAAGCCCTCGGAGTGTCCTAGGATTGCAAAAGCAGCTACAGGACGCTTTTCCGTAAGATTCTTGTGTAGCAGAGGAGACAGAATCACAATGCTGTCCTGGGCAAATGCTAGAGAAGATACGACAGAGCGTGGAGCCCAGGGCTGGGAGGCACACGGTGGGACCTCGGCCACGTTGTTCACAGGGCCCCTGCATTGCTCGTCAGCGGTGGAGAAGCTCAACCTCCCCCATCTTGTCCTTCCCTGTCCTCCACTGCGGGGAGCTCTCGGCTGCAGTTATGGCCACAGGCGGGTGTGGGGCCAGAAATGCAGCTGTGGATAAGCAAAGATTTAGCACTGCCCACGGATGAAAAGGGACCTTCCAGATTTGGAGAAAAGGAAAAAAGCAACAAAACAAAACAAAACGAAAACCCTCTTTTCTCCAGCCCCCAAGAAAATCAGAGATGAAAGAAGGACAGTTTTAGCCTGGCAAATAAGAAAATAAACAAGTGCTTGAAATGGATAAGTTTTTCCTTTTAAATTTGTTTTTGCAAAGGGTTTTTTCTGCCCTGAAAAACAAAATACTAAAATAGCAAGTTGTGTTTTCATTTATAAATCCTTCTCAAGAGGAAATCTAATAATAACAAGGGGTTCCCATTGGATTCCAGCTTATTTCATAATGTAAATCTATTTCTATCCTCTGGGGAAAGAAACCAACCCTGAGCCAGGTACTTCTCATTTAAATTTGTGATTTTATTTGTGTTTTTTCCTCTTCTTTTACCTCGAACAACCTCTCAGACTGCAGAGAAGTTTTAGAGTCCACCACTGTGGATTGGACAGGGCCTCTAAAGTCAGTTAGTTATACAAAGTATAAAAAGAAGGTGGCATTTTTTTTTTTTTTTTTTTTGCTATGATTTGTTCTGAATCCTGTCAGAAGAGTGGTTTGTCCCTCAACAGGTCTTACCTTATTAGACCACTTGTCCATATTTTGAGAGAGCAAGGCTGTATACTGGAAAGAGAAAAGGATTAGAGTTAGTCATACTTTCAAGCCTCAGCTGTTTTTCTTATAAGACATAAATTATTTGGCTTCTTTCCACTTTAGTTTCTTCTTCTATATTAAGAGGAATGATAATAATGTGGTAGATGAAAGGTGGCAGCCAAATCTCCGATGCTCCTCCCAGTGAGAGGTGGAGTCTCTGTCCCCTCCTCTGGAATCTGGGTGGGTTTTGTGACTGCTTTGACCAATCTCAGGGCACAGGCAGCTCCCACTTCTGGAAATACGAAACCCATGCTCTGGGAGCCCTTAACAGTACACTCCCCTGAGGCCGCCATGGTGTGAGGAAGCCTAAGCCACCCAGCAGGGGGTCTGTGTGTGGAGAGAGGGAGACGCCCAGCTCCCACCCCTCTTCCAGCCCCTGCCCTGAGAGCTAGCAGAGGTCTCAGACATCACCGAGCCGAGTGGAGCTCCTCTGACAGTGCCTGTCTGAATTCCTCATCCACACTATCACGAGATACAATAATAAATTGTTGTTTTAATCCACTGAGCTTTGGGATAGTTTGTTAAGCATCAACAGATAAACATACTAAATGCCTACCTTGTAGAGCTACTGTCAGTTTTGCAAATAATACCCACAAGACACCCAGCCCAGAGCTGACACATAGGGAACTGTCAGTAAGTAGTAGCTATCACCATTCCTGTTGTTTTTATTATCTTCCCATAAGACAGTTTGCTGGAAACGTGAGCAGAGAATCCTCTCTGAGCTCACAGAGGACACTGAAACCCTGGCAGCTGACTCGCGCAGAGCCCACTGGCTTCAGGATTGCAAATCCTCCCTCTCCTGAGCAAGTCAGGTGCAGGAGAGCCGCTAAGCCTGGCCAGTGCTGGCCCCGCCACGCACACACCTGCTCCCGGCAAGCCGACGTGCCGCCCCTGCATTCTGGGGACCTCGCAGCTCCAAGTCGTCTTTGTTTGTTTGTTTGTTTGTTTGCCTGTAAGTCTCCCTGACTACGTGAATGCAGCAGGCAACTAAACACAATTGTGTTCAAAGAAGGCACGGTGGCCTAAGACAGCCTCTTGAAATGCAGCTGTTGATGCCCAGGCCACTCAGAGGCCCCAGGGCCCAAAGTGACCTTATCTTTTGGGCACGGGTATTTAGGGGACATGTCCCATGATGACAGTAGACTTGCTGGGACCGTTGAGACACTGGTAATATTAGGAAATAAAGTACTCTCAATGTAGTGAACTTGCAGAGTTTGGAATCCCAAGACCCCTCGATCTCCCTGCGCGGGTCCCCTGCACTCGGTCCTTGCCCCACCGGCGCCTTCTCTCACCCCGCCTGCTGGTCGACCCGTCAACCCTCTCTTAGTCATTAATCATCCTGCCATGGTCTGGCCTCCGTTCAAGCCATCATCCTCTCTGCAGGACAACCCCTGAAAGCACAAATGTCACTGTGTGGTCACACCCCTCCTTGTTTTGGCCCTTCTCTGCCATGGAAGAAAACGTGCCTTGCCGACTCCGACAGTGCGGCCCCAGGCCCTGTGTGCTGCCCTTGCCGTGCTGGCTGGTGGGGTTGCGGGAGGAAGGCCAGGCTGGGTGGGGAGCCTTGGCCTTAAAGACTTACTCTATTTCTCACCATGTGCCTCTCGGTCTAACCTGGGAATCTCAACATCAGTCAAGTTACCAGGTCCAGGACAAATACTTTTGAATGAGGTGCCTTCCCTACAGGCCCTTTGGAACTACCTGGGAAAAGGGAGGACTGGCCAAAAGCAAAACGTAAGAAAGCAAGACGAGGGAGGGGAGAGACTTCCAGTCGGCACTCCCATGTTCCCAGGCAAAGCTGGGCCCAGGCGGTTCCGTTCTTGTGCTGGCGCTTCCAAGCCCACTCTGTTCCCTAAGGAGGACAGCTGAGGACGCCGCGGAGCCATCTTGACCTTCCTGAGTCCCATTTAGAAACCAAGCCCCGATTTCCCTGCTCTGCGCCCCGTTGTTGTTTTCCTGTTTCCAGGTGTCAGGTTTCTCCTGCCTCACTCCTCCAGTTCGCCTTGTTTCGCATCCATAGCCCACACCTCCGACGTCCCCACACCTCCGACGTCCCCACACCTCCAACATTCCCACGGGAACCTTCTGCTGACCCGCCTGCAGGCCCCAGCGCACCGCTCCCCACTGGCCTCTTTCCCTTTAGAAGCACACTGTCTGCACAGCTGCTCGTTGCCCCAGTTGGCTTTCTGCCACACACACTGTTCTCAGGACAGAACGACACATGGGCGGGCAATTTCCAGCCACTGAGCTACATGCAAGATGCCAAGTGCCGCACAGACACACGGGACCGTGAGGAGGACGTAGTGTTAGCAGACAGTCCAGGAAGCGTTTCTCCCTTAACGATGACTTGCTTTAACTTCCTCCATTTCTGGGGTTCGGTGTGATCCCATAGACAGATAAAAGTCCCCTCCAGGGCGCCAGGTGAGGAGACGGCAGCAGTGCACCTGAGTAATCTGCCTCCTCCAACCCATCCTTAGGCTTCTCTTCCGGAATCATTCTTTAAGCCGTGGCGTTTGCCATTGCAGAACTTGAATTTTACAATTTAGATTTTTAAGTCCAAGACTGGACCTGTAATTTAGGTACAGACTGAACAGCAGACGACTTCTAGTTTTGGCTACAGGGCATATCTTTGATATTCAAAATAGGTTCTCACATCAATCCTCTTGCTGAATTATCATTTTCTACATCCTGTTTATTAAAAATACAAATTTATGAAAATGGCAAGACTTAGTGACTTTAACCTCTTTATCAATTTACCAAGACTCTTCCGTTGTCATCAGAAGCCATTACGGTTAGTGGAGCCTCCTGCCCTGGACTGGCTTCCACATCAGGGGGGCCAAGCTGGCATCCTCAGCTCCCAGAGACCAGTTCTGGGCACTGGCCAGTCTGAACGAAGCTCCAGGAAGGGGTCTGTCCATCTTTCGATGCTCACAGTACCAAGAGCTTTGGCTGCCTTGCCGTTCAGACATTGAACGAAGAAGACACAGATCTTCCCACGCGCGGCTGGGACTATCCGTACGTGATTTTCCCAGACAGGATTCTTTTTTTTGGATCCTAAGTAGAGCCTGTCCTTTCTGATTCCTAAGCAAGCATTCGATGTTTTTTGCACAGAGGAGCCTTTACCATTTAACCTTTCTCCGGACAATAGTTTTAAATAGAGAATTAGAGTAACATACATATTAGGGGAAAAAGTCTATTTGTTTTTTTACAAAACTGAATATTTTGAATTGAATCACAAGAGTTTTGAAGCTAAAGTTCTGCAAAGTTTATTGCCAGAGCTATGATGAAATCTGTTTACTCTCTGTTCAAATTTTGTAATATTCTGTAACTTTGAATTCTGTCTAGAGCAGCTTTTAATGAAGCTGGGCTTTAAGCTCGGTAGGGGAACCAGATGACACATTCAATGTGCACTTACTCATCAGAACATATTTTGCCAAAAGCGTTCCATGTGCAAGGTACTGAGATCTGCCAAGGGCACCAGCAGGGGACAAGTCGGGCAAGCAGCTCACTTTTGAGCAAAAGAGATAAATAATAAATCACATTTTAAAAAATTACAAATATCAAATATGGAAAAGTGATATTTGGGGGGATCCAAGGGGAGGGAACCCACCACGGGGCAAGCATGGGGTGTGTTAGGGAGGGCTGGGCATGAGCAGGATCCCAGACAGCTCAGGGAAAAGTTAGGGAGATGACATTCTAAGGACAGATGCACAGGCAGAGAATGAGCTGTCAGGAGCCTGGGCCCGGGGTGCCGAGAGCGCCACCCGCACTGGTGGGTGCGAGTCTGCGCGCAACCAGCACAGCGCTTTCCACAACGGCACTCAGGACCGTGCGTGCCAAGGAGCAGGTGTCCTTACCGGCTTGTCACAGGGACCAGCTCCAAGCCTGAAAAGTTGGCAAAAAATGTTGAGGATTAATAATATAAGAATTAGGAGGAAAAATCTATTCAGGTAACTTTGGTATGTTTCACATGTGGAGGCTGTTCCTTAGAATGATCCATTTTTGAATGACAGTTTTTTATGTGTGGCTATTGTAATTACACCAATATGAACCGAGGAGACACTTTTATTGGGAGAAGAAAATTAAGAAAGCAACATGATCAGAAATTCTTAAAAAGAGTATTTGGGGCTGATTCTTGCAATTCCAGGGAAGGGTCAAATGCTTCTTAAAAACTACAATGAAAAGAAGAGAAAAGGAAGAGGGCTCATCTTCTTGTGCCGTGTTGAGGCACCATTGCTTCTCGTGGTGAAATCAGCCTCAGCTTCACCAGCGCAGGAGCTGACGAGGTCGTAGAGGATGCTTTTGCAAACTCATTTGTAAAGCCACAGCCCATCTCCTGTTGGGAGCAGGCTGTGACCTAGCAAAGAAGGAGCCTGCCCCAAAGCCCCAGGTGCTAGTTTGTAAGACAAAGGCTGAGACCCAGAGGAAGCGTCCGCCCACCACACACACACACACGGGACACACATGGACATATGCACACTCACACACACCCCACATACAGAGACGCACATGCACGCCTCTTAAGGAGAGCAGGGACATATTTCCCAGAGGCGTTGGCCTGGATTTAGGACTTTAAGAAATCCCTCTGCAAAAAGCTAAGGGAGAACTGAAGACAGAGAGAGAAGTTAGGAGAGGGCAGCACGTGAGGGTCTCCCGTCTGAAGGCCTCTCATTTCCTGGCAGCACAAGGGAGTGGTCCATGGCCAAGAGAAGTAAGAATTCTCATCCTCAGTGTTTCTGATGCTGAGATCTGCCTGACTCCAGCCACTCCATTGAGGTCTGCTGTCATTGATCAGGGGTACACTGGCTAGACAGGGGGACCCTGGAATAAATGACCCTCCACCCCCAGTAACTTGTGAGAGCTGACGCGAAGGTGGGAGATGCTGCCACGATTAACTTCAATGGAGAGAGAGGCGCAAGGCTGGCCACACCAAGACCCTCCAGGGGTGAGGACAGTAAGGTAAGCTCCCTCGTGGCCACCCACCCCTACTCCTCCACAACAACAGTCTAACCGAGAACATCGTCGGATATGTATTTTAAAAGTCAAGGACCCTTCCACCTGGAGGTTACACAATAAATGGTATTGCTACAAAGAAGTAGAGCAGTTTAGAGTTTTAAACTTGGATAGGCTTAACAAAAATCATCACATCGGATATTCAGCAAAACATACTCTTTGCACGCACACTGCGTCCTTTGAGCATTTATTGACACCTAATAATAGTGTACCACAACTGCCTGAAAGCTCTGGGGACAGACAATTAAGACCCTTTGATGGGAAGGAGCCTGGGAGTTTATGACTTGTGTAACCAGGAGACTCGCTCCATCAATCTGCCTTTCATTAGCACATAATAACATCTCATTTTTATGAGAAGTTCCTTCAGTTAATTTACTTAATTAGATTTAACTGAAGGATGAAAGTCAAATTTTGCGACACCAAGACGTGGGCAGGAAGATCACTGCGTTTAACAGTAATTCGACATAAAAGCCACATACAGCAAAGGTACGTGCAAATAAGAGAATTATGTTTTCTAAAGATCCCTGGAGTAGGGAAGGCTCATTTCAGACAGGCCCAGGGTTGTAAATTTAACTGAAAACGTCCACACTAGGACTGAATGTGCGGCAGACATGGGTACGTGGCACCAGTTTCCTTCTAAAAGATGCACCGAATGGCCTCCGGGTCTGTAGAGGCCTGCGTAGACTGTCTAGCACCCGCGTCCCTGGCTGCAAGGGGTGAAATGTGCTGAGGAACAAACAGCAGATTCCTCTTTATTGAATATGTTTCCCAAGGAGAAATCTCTCTCTGCTGCCAGAAACCGTTGTTCATTTTCCTAAGCAATTAACTTGTTCAAGTCATGTGAAATTTTAAGCCATGTTACCACTTTAGCATCTAAAAGTCCTGACGTTAAATTAAATACAGCTCCCGTCTAGTTAGAGTTCAAGACTTGACAGCACATCTTCAGCACACCAGGACCACAGCTGGGCTGCTCTTGTCTGCACAGCCCTGCCTTCTGGCTGTCCAGATGCACTCGGCTATTTTTATATTCTATTTGGTCTAGTCAAATTGTAGGTATTTCCGTAAGCTGTCTTGAATCATTTCTGGAACAAAGTGGAATATAAGTAAGTAAATAAAGAAATGCTGATTGCAACTTAAAGAACTCAAACAATGTAACCATAAAATATAAACTAATGCAATAAGATCAAAGCCAAGAATACAGGTCAACCATTCAAAAGCATAAACAATAAAGCACTAAGATAATGAAAACATAAGTTTATAGCCCACTCCTTTGCTCTAAATACTCCCACTTGCTATCACACCAAGGTGATGTTCCCCACCTTATCCTCCCTGGAAAAAAATGTACAACTCTTGAAGCTTCTTGGTCCTTCCTGGAAATAAAACCCAGTGGTTCTGACTCCAGCAGTCCTCCTGACCTGTCCTAACATCTTGCCCTGTAGACTCATCTGGTTCTTCCATTGCAAGTAAGCATCTTCTGTGAGCTTTGATAAACGCTGGATCTGTCAAAGGGAAAATATTTTAACAAGTATCTTCATGCAGTATCTGTTATTTTGTGAATTATGTATGGTGCTACCCTAGATACCAGACCAGTGGGAGGGAAAGCTGATGTTGTACTGGTAGCTTCCAGATAGACACAAGTATATACATAAATTATTTGTGAAAAACTTTGAATCTTCTCAAGTTCTTATACCAATGGTTCATTGAATCTTTGCATTTCTACATCACGTAACATAAAAGAGACAACCTTGATGTCTAAATCTTTAAGGGTACCAATTCCAAAAATGAATGTAAGTCTTATTTTAAAAATGATAACTCATTTATTCTACCAGAATAGGTGAAGGATAAGGGAAATAGTAGTACTGATACTATTTTCATTGATTCACATACATCTATGATATTTTATTCAGCATTTTCAGAGAAACATTAATTTATCAAACTGGAGCTTTACCAGAAGAGCATAACTGGAACAGTGACTTAGAGCACCAGTGTCCAAGTGGTCCTAGGAAAGTGTGAAGGATTTGGAAAGCTTAACCTTCAAAACAGCAGGGAGCTCGCCAAGTGAAGGAAGAATCTAATTTATTCTGATAGAACTAGGACCATGGATGAAAGTAGACTGATTTCAGCCCAATATGAGGAAGACCTTCTTAAGAATTACAAGTCTTTGAAATGGAATGAGATGCTCTGGAGGTTGGAGAGATGTCCCTGGGAATCTTCACGCTGACACTGGACATCTTCTATCAGTCACAGCGTTAAGAGGATCACTGCATTGGGTGTGGGGTAGGACTAGATTCAAAGGTTTCTTTGAGTGCAAAACCCTCTGTTTGTTGCAACATATTTGCTGGTCTTAAATAGTGGAAGGGATTAGCCTCATTGGTTGGTTTACTTAATGTTGGTCATGTAAAAACTAGTGAATAACTACCAAAATAGATATTTGAACTCCAGAACAATTGATTTAGGTCATGCCATCGAGGATTAGCTAACCCGCCCTTGCCACTGCATCTTAGCATGACTCCTAGTAAAAAGCAGTTAGGCCATGAAATTAGCATGAAAAACAATGCTGGGACTTCACAGACTTTACGAGAACAGGTTGAATAGGTTGTGTTTGTATTTGTTTGTTAGCCGATGTTGGTGTGTGCAGCAGAATTTTGCATGAGAGTGCTTTTATTTTACCACAGTGCCTGCTAATAAGGTTGCAGAATCACAGGTTATGGGCCAAGGTTGTGAAGTCACAGGTCTTCCAAATATGCCAAAAATAATCTGACAATTACAAAGAGCTTCCCATTCCCAACAGTTGTTCTTGAGCCTTTTCAGAGAGGTGGAACCGAGTAAAACAGTATTAGCCTCCAGTTCGCTGTTGTAAACATATTATTTTAAAGAAACACTGCAAGTTCTTCACATGGCTTCCAGTTACTATCTAGTGTCCTTTCATTCCAGCCTTTCATTTCATTTCCATTGCAACATTGCAACAGTAAAGGTTGTTCTTTACTACATAGGTATATATAAAATCTAGTATTGTATTTTTTATTTGTAATGTCTCTTTTTTCCTACATAATTTAAAAAACAAATGCATAAAACAATGATTATAAATCTGTGTTCATAGGCACACAATATGTAAAGATGTAACTTTTGACAATAACAGCGTAAAGGGGGCAAGTGAAGCAATATAGAAGCAGACTTTTTGTATACTATTGAAGATAAGTTGAATATTAATTCAAACTGTATTGTTACAATTTTAAGATGTTAATTGTAAACCTCAGAGTAACCGCTAAAAAAACAAATAATAGACAGAAAGGAGAATGAGAAGAAAATTAAAATGGTTCACTATAAAAAATCAATTAAACACAAAAGAAGGCAGTAATGGAGGAATTGAGGAACAAAAAAAAAAAAAGACATAGAAAAAAATTTTAAAATTTTAAAAAGAAAGTCTTTTCTTATTAGTAATCACTTTAAATGTAAATGGAACAAACTTTCTAAGCAAAAGTCAGAGACTGACATTATGGCTAAAGAAACAAGCTCCAACTATGTGCTGTCTATAACAGACTCACTTTAGATACAAAGACACAAAGAGGTTCAAAGTGAAAGGATAGAAAAAGATATTCCAAGAAAATCCTAACCAAAAGACAGCAGGGAGTCTATTCTGTACTAATACAAGACAAATAGACTTTAAATAAAAGTTACAAGAGACAAAGAAGAACATTATCTAATGATAAAGGATTGATCTGTAAAGAAGATATCATAATCATAAACATATACACACTTAACAGAGCTCTAAAATATCTGATGAAAATATTCACAGAATTGAAGAAAGAAACAGACAGTTGTACAATAATAGTTGGAGATTTCAATACCCCACTTTCAATAATGGGTAGAACAACTAGACAGAAGATCACAATAAAGAGATAGAGAACTAGACCTAACAGACATATACAGAACACTCTACACAAAAACAACAGAATATATATATATTCATCTCAAGTACACATGGAGCATTGTTCAGGATAGTCATATGCTAGGCCACAAGCAAATCTCAATAAACTTTAAAAGATTAGGCCGAGCATGGTGGCTCACACCTATAATCTCAGCACTCTGGGAGACCAACGCAGGAGGATTGCTTGAGGCCAGGTGACACAAAAAAGTCAGCTATATTTCTGTACACTAGCAATGAACAACCTGAAAAGGAAATTAAGAAAACAATTCTATTTACAATAGCATCAAAAAGAATAAAACAATTCAGAATAGACTTAACAAAGAAGGTACAAGATTTGTACACTGAAAACTATAAAAAATTGTTAAAAGAAATTAAAGACCTAAATAAATGGAATCCATCTTATGTTCACAGATTAGAACACTTAATATTGTTGAGATAGTAATGTTCCCCAAATTGATCTACAGATCCAATGCAATCCCTATCAAAAATCCCAATAGCCTTCTTTTTCTTAGAAATATAAAAGCCAATCAGGAAGTTCATATGAAATTACAGGGAACCTCATGTAGCCAAAACAATATTTAATAAAAAGAACAAAGTTGGAGGACACATGCTTTCCAATTTCAAAACTTACTACAAAGCTACAGCAATGAAAGCAATGTGGTACTAGCATAAAGATATACCATAGATGAAAGTATAGATGAGATCATATGCATATAGATCATGGAATATAATTAGGACTTCAGAAATAAACCCATACATCTATTGTCCCTTGATTTTCACAAGCATGCACAGATCATTCAACAGGAAAAGAATAGTTTTTCAACAAATAACGCTGAGATGATTGTATATCCACATTCAAAAGAAAGATGTTGGATCTTTCTTTCATTATCATATATAGAAATTAACTTAAAAAGACATCAAAGATCCAAATGTAAGAGCTAAAACTATAAAACTATTAGAAGAAAAGATAGGGGAAAATCTTCATGACCCTGAATTGGCAATAGTTTCTTACATATAATAGCAAACATACAATGTACAAAAGAAAAACAGATAAATTGAACTTAAAAATTTTATGCTAATGGACACAATCAAGAAAGGGAAAAGACATCCCACGGAATAGGAGAAAATATTTCCAAATCATATATCTGATAAGGGTCTAGGATACAGAATATATAAAGAACACTTACAACTCAATGACTAAAAGACAAACAACCCAATTTAAAAATGAGTAAAGGACTTGAATAGACATTTCTCCAAAGAAAATATATAAATGGCCAATAAGCACATAAAAAGATGCTTAATACCACTAGTCATTAGGGAAATTCAAATCATAACCACAATGAGATATTACTTCACACCCACGAGGATGGCTATAATTTAAAAAACGGAGACTAACACGTGTTGATAAGGATGTAGAGCGATTGAAACCCTCACACACTGCTGGTGAGAATGTAAAATGGTGGAGCTGTGGTGGAAATAGTCTGGCAGTTCCTCAGCAAGTTAAACATGAAACAACCCTATGCCTAGCAACTCCACTCCTAGGTATTCACCCAAAAGAATTGAAAAAAACGTATTCAAACAAAAACCTGTGTGTAAATGTTCATAGCAGCTCTATTTGCCATAGCCAAAGCAAGGAAACCACCCAGACGCTTATCAACTAATGAATGGGCAAACTCAATGTAGTCATCCATGCAGTAGAACACTACTCAGCCACAAAAAGAAATAAAAAGTACTGACACATCTACAACATGGATGAACCTAGAAAACATTATGCTAAGTGAAAAAAACAGAAGAAAAAAAGCAACACAATGCATGATTCCATTCAAATGAAATTTCCAGTATAGGCAAATCCACAGAGACAGAAGCAGATTAGTGCTTGCCTAGCGCTGGATGAGGGGGCAATGGGAGTGACTGCTTAAAGGATACAGGGTTCCTTTTGGGGTGATGAAAATGTTCTGGAACTAGATAGTGGTACTGATTACATGAAATTGTAAATGCACTAAATGCCACTGAATTGTATGCTTAACATGGTTAAAATGGTGCATTTTACGTGACATGATTTTCACACAATAAAATCATTATTATTCAAATGGTTATTTATAAACATTATTTTTGTCTACACCCGATTGTATGTCAGACTTTTCTGAAAGTGAATAACTATCAAAATGCACCCGTAACACATTGGCTTAAGTGATTATTATTTCTGTTATCATCAATATTCAATTGTAACCTCTTTGAAGTATATTAATCTTTTTGCATTTCTCACAGTACCTCTTTCAAGTTAATACATGTAATAGCTTCAAAAGTAAAATGCCTCATGGGGAAGAAGGAGGAGTCAAAGCCACAAGATGGACAATGACAAGCAGCATAACGTCACCCTTTCATAACAGCAGAGTGAGCACCTAGTCTGTACCATGCACACTCATCTTTTCTAATCTTTATAACAAGCCTGCATGTAGGGCCACCAGCATGCCACAGGGAATAATAGTTGGTCTGTTCACACAAAGAGTAAAATAAAGTGAAAAAATCATGAACAATGATCCAAATATACCTCGAATATTTAATTTGATTCAAGACACATAAACATACATTTATTCATCAATCTTTTCATAATGGACCAGGGACTATTTTTTCCCATAGCTACACCAATTTCTTGCACACACCCCACTTGTCACACATGGCCTACAATTTCCAGTTTGGGTTTCTTTAAAGAGAAGGAAGAATTTAAAGACACTTGTGAAATCATTAGAGCTCAGATTCCTTCTATATTTTTACGTCCCTCCACCCCAACCAGTAACTTACAATTGTCTTATTTATATGTAATAGTGATATTTTTAAGTCATTTGTTCTGTTATCTTTCCAACACATTCAACTTGGGGTTTTGTGGAGACCATAGCTCTCTTTTTAAAAATTTCTAATAATTATTTTGTTTGTTAATGTTCTTGTCTCATTTAAAAAAAATAACCTTTAAAATTATCATATAATTACAAAAAAAAGAACAGCAAACATAAATAAGTTTGGGAATTAAAATGGCTTATTATGAGCAGGAATTCAAATGTGGGTGTGTTTGGCTCCAAAGCCCACTCTCTGTCCACAGCATGTCTAAGGAAGCCCAAAGCAGAGAACATGGAAGGGCCAAGTCACCCATGGAAAACTGGAGGGCGTATCCCGCAACTCTGCCCAACCTGCTCAGAGCAAACAGCAAAAGGAGAAAGCAGATTCCAGGACAATTATCTGTGACTTTGTGGCCCTCTTTCAAAGTATTACAAGGGTCAGCTAAAGGTGAGAGACTTTGCATCATCTTCTTAAATTTACACATTGTCACAAGAACTTTGGGCTTCCAGAGTTCCTATCCGTTTCTAATTATTTTTATCACCACCATTCTCACTAACATCCTGGTGTTTTTCAAGAGAATTGGACATGAAAAGTTAACTTATTAGCTCTCTTTTGTCTGGAAAAATGACCAGAAACAAAGCACGAGTGAAAAACTGGGCACAGTGCAGTGGTATTGGTGCCTACATCGTTGCCTAGGAGGAAGGTTGCTCCAGAAATAGAAAGTATTGTTATTTTTTTAAACCAAGCTGATCATATGAATTCATATTCAATGCTTTATTATACTGAAAATTGCACATGAGTTCTTTGGATCTTTGGCTCAATAATCACTTTGATGTTTTATTTATTGATGCAAAAAGTACTTGCCTTTCAAGTTTGTTATCTCTCATTTCAATGGAATTTTTCAAAGTATTAAGAAACTAGCTGCACAGTTGTGTCTACTCAGTTTGAAATTGGCACGAGATTCTGAAGTGTTACTGGTGCCCCTGGGTGTTTCCTGCCATTTAGTTTCAGGCTAATAAGGAAATGCAGAGGTTGGCTAGAATCTGCTATGAATACTTCAGATAGACATTTGTGCTGGAACACACTCAAAGAAGGTTCTTGAGAGAATGCATATTATCGTACCAGGGACTTTGATTTTTTGGCTATTGAAATGATTTGCATTTGGAAATCAGAACTATTTCTCATCTTTGACCAAACCTTTCATGAAGTCTGAACTTCCATGTTTATGAAATCCAGCTGTGACATCATTAAGTGGTTTCCACTGTAAAAAAGTAGTAGTCAAAGAAAAAACAGTATAAAATGCAACATATTTGGGGGAGAAATGGCTATTCGAGTCTCTTGCCCATTCTTTTCCATAGGGTTATTTGATATTTTGGGGGGGAGATGGTTTGTTTGTTTTTGGGGGTGTTTTCCCTATTGAGTTGGAGGGGTTCCTTATGTATTCTGGATATTAACCCCTTATCGGCTATATGGTTTGCAAATATTTTCTTCCATTCTGTAGGTTGTCTCTTCACTCTGTTCATTTTTCTCTTTGCTGTGCAGAAGCTTTTTAATTTGATATAGTCCTACTTGTTTATTTTTGCTTTTGTTGCCTGTGCTTTTAATGTCACATCCATGAAACCATTGCCAAGACCAATGTCATGTAGCTTTCCCCTATGTTTTCTCCTATGACTTCTATAGTTTCAGCTCATACATGCAAGTCTTTCATCCCTATTCAGTTCATTTTTGTATATGCGGTGAGATATCCACATTTTTTTGCATGTGGATATCCAGTTTTCCCAAAACTCTTTGTTGCGGAGATTATCCTTTCCCCATGTGTATTCTTGGTAGCCCTGTAGAATGAGTGGTTGACTCAGGTGTGTGGGTTTATTTCTGGGCTCTCTATTCTGTTGCATTGGTCTATATGTCTGTCTTTATGCCAGTACCACAGGGTTTTGATTACTGCAGCTTTGTTACATTATTTTGAAATCAGAAAAAGAGATAGCTTCAGCTTTGTTCCTTTTCAAGATTGTTTCATATGAATTTTAGGTTTGTTTTTTCAATTTCTGTGAAAAATGACATTGCGATTTTGATAGAGATTGCATGGAATCTGTAGATCACCTTGGGTAGCATGGATATTTTAACAATACTAAGCCTTTCTTTCCATAAATAAGTAATGTCTTTCTATTTCATTATGTCTTAATTTCTTTCATTAATGTTTTGTAGTTTTCAGTGTGTAAGTCTTTCACCTCCTAAGTGAAATTTATTCCTAGAATGAAAAACCAACCTACGGAAGGGGAGAAAATATTTGCAAACCAAATATCTGATAAAGGGTTAATATTCAAAATATTCAAAGAACTCCTACAACTCAATAGCAAAAAAAAATAATAATAATCAAATAACTTAATTTTAAAAATGGGTAAGGGACTTGAATAAACACTTCCCCAATGAAGACATGCAAATGGCCAACAGGAATAGAAAGGATGCTCGACATCACTAATCATCAGGGAAATGCAAATCAAAACCACGATAGGGTATCACCTCACACCTGTTAGGACGGCCTTTATCAAAAACAAACCAAAATAAAAGATAAGTGCTGGAGAGTCTGTGAAGAAATTGGGACCCTTGTGCATCGCTAGTAAAAATGTAAAATGGTGCAGCCACTATAAAAAAAAATGGATGTCCCTCAAAAAACTAAAATAGAATTACCATATGATCTACCAATCACCACTGCTGGGTATATACCCAAAAGAAAGGAAATCAGTGTATCAAACAGATATCTGCACTCTCATGCTTATGGCAGCACTATTCATAATAGCCAAGCTATGGAATCAACCTAAGTGTCCATCAGTGGATGAATAAATAAAGAAAATGTGATATACACAGAATATCATTCATTCTTATAAAAGAAGGAAACCTTGCGATATGTGACAACATGGATGAACCTGGAAGACATCAAGTTAAGTGAAATAAGCCAGGCATAGAAGAACAAATACTGTATTATTCCACTGACATGAGGTATCTGAAATAGCCAAACTCATAAAAACGGGGAATAAAATGCTGGTTCGAGAGGCTGGGAGAGAGGAAGGGGGAGGTGCTGTCCAGTGGGTATAACCTTTCAGTTGCACAAGATGAGTAACTTCCAGAGATCTGCTGTACAACATCGTGCACTGATCAGAGGCGACCTAGAAGCACTAAGGTGTCATTTGAGAAAATGATTTTCAGATGTTGCCTCTAATAAAATCAGACATTCTACAAAGAGAAAAAAATCAAACTCAAAAGCTTATCATCTAAAAGGGGAAATAAAAATTATTTCCAAAAGTATGTACCAAAAATTTAGGAAAATCAAGAAAGGCCAGTGCAGTTTTCCAGGGCGAGCAGCAGCGGGGAGCCCTCATCCCAGGCCTGCATATCTGCAATGACCAGACTACGGCCCGGCCGATACCAGCACCTCACAGAGGGAAGCCATGGCTGGACACATGACTTGGGTGCAAACACTGGAAAAAGTATGGAGAGTCCAGGTGAGTGACTGACTGGGTGATGGTTACTTTTTTAACCACACACAAATGTGGCTTTGCCTGGAAGGTGGAACCCGGCAGCGCCAACACGAGAGCAGTGTACTAGAACAATTCACTAAAGTGTACTGGTGGCCTGAAGACACCAAAGCGTACACACTTCCGCTCCGAGGATTCCTCAATTCCACAACACTCTTCTTCGAAGGAGTTTCAAAGGCATTAGATATCTCTCCAGCTTGACCCAAAATGTTCACATATTTGTCACTTGAAATTGAAATAGCAAGTGTGTGTTTGCGTGTGCAGGAGCCCACCCTGAAGGCACCTTGCTCACTAGCCTGGAGACCTTGGACCAGGAAAGATCTGGAAAGAGTTATTCTTGGACTGGCCAAGGAAGTGAGGGTCACTCAAGCCTGAGGATGTTTGGAAGTTGAAATTACCCACTTGCTGTAAAGAGGGCACCCATTGTTCTGCCTGGATGATTTCTGGAAGGAAAGAGAATTCTAAGGCTTTCCTAAGCCTGGGTTGGTGAGTCTCACTCTCAATCTTAAAAGCAGAGATTGACACCCCACTAATCACTACTTTCTCTCTCCCCTAGTCAGACCTAGGCCACATGCTTTGTGAGCTTCCCTGTGTCCACATATTCTAGAGGGGTCAGTGACAAAGGCCTTAAAAATAAAAAGGTGGCTGGGCACAGTGGCTCACACCTGTAATCCCAGCACTTTGGGAGGCCGAGGCCGGAGGATTGCTTGAGGCCAGGAGTTCAAGACCAGCCTGGGTTACATAGAGAGACCCTGTCTCTACAAAAAATTTTAAAAATTAGCCAGGTGTGGTGGCATATGCCTGTAGTCCCAGCTACTCAGGAGGCTGAGGCAGGAGGATCGCTTGAGTCCAGGAGTTGGAGATTACAGTGAGTTATGATCATGCCACTGTACTCCAACCTGGGCTACAGAGTGACATCCTATTACTTAAAAAAATAAACAAATAAAAAGGTGTGTGTTTGTAGCGAGTTAGGGAAAACATGCTGAAAATCATAACTAGATTTTTTAGTAATAATTCAAAACTGTAAAGTACCATACTAAGTTGTTGTGAAAATTAAACAAGATAATTTATGCAAAGAACCAAGTAGAATGTCGTATATTCAGTGTCATTCAAGAAGTGACAGTTGTGGCTGTTGTTGAGAAAGCCAGGCTAAAATTCTGGAACAAAGAAAGGAGAAGAGCCAGACAAAAGCTCTGGCTCCCTAACCCTCAGCCTTGGGGAGCTCCATGTTTACCATCTATAGTCTGGGATTAACAATACCTCCTCAGCTGACTCTAGAGTTGGTTGAAGTTTCTAAGGAATTCCATGCCCTGTTCACTTGCCTTAGTTTAACACACATTTTAACAGCTGGTCAAATATCTTGGGTAATGTAATCTGGAATGTGTAGTGTAGAAGACTTGTTTTAAACATTGATAAATGCATATTCAGCTGAAAAACAAAAAGATCTTTGCACTGAAATAAAGGTCTAAACTGGTGGTCACATACTAGTTGCTTCTCTTCCTATGTAAATGGCAGAGAACTCTATAAAGAATATTATAGCTTTTTAGTAGGTCTTTGTATTTGTGGAGGCCTTCATGCTCTCTGTATGTTAGGAAGAGAATACATTCTAAAATCTGTGCAAAAGCCGTGCAAAGGCCTCTTAGGGCGAAACAGCCCTGTGTTTTACTAAGGTGCCTTTTGCACTAGGTATAGCAAGGTGGCAATGTTGGTGGAGAGCTATCTTCTTGTTCCAATTCTTTTTCATAAACTGCCTACCCTATTTTACCCTGCCAAGCTGCCAGCCTCTAATACAATGCAATATACTCTCATGTGCTTTAGAACTCATACATGTTGTAGGCTCTTTTAAGGGACTTTTTAAGGTATTCTACTTATGAGCTATGAGTTAAGGATACTATGAATCTATTTTCTTTTATGCAAGTGATGCTGGAACCTAGATCTAACACAGCTTCACTTCCCAAATAAGATGGGGCATAAAACTTCAACATGCAACAGATACCTCAATTTTTCAATGTGTGTAAACTGATCCCAGGGCAGATGTGTTACCCTGGTCCTTGCCTGTGAGAACCTGGACAGTTTTATTTAGGGGACAGGAAGACATTCTGTATGTGAGTTCTCTTAGTAGACAGTGGCCCTCACTTGTTTACTGTAACCTTGATTATCTGAAGGTCAAAGTTATAATATTCTTTTAGAGTTCTCTGCCATTTACATAAGAAGAGAAGTAACTAGTATCTGACCACCAGTTTAGACCTTTATGTATTTTCAGGGCAAAGATCTTTTTGTTTTTCAGTCGTATATATATTTATCAACATACAAGTCGTTTGTTTTGTACATTCCAGAATACATTGCCCAAGAAATTTGACCAGCTGTTAAAAATGTTTGTTAAAATAAAGCAAGTGAATAGGGCAGGGAATTCCTCAGAAACTTCAACCAATTCTAGAGTAAGCTGAAGGTCGAAGCTTCTCAACCATCTTGCGCATGTCAGCTCATCAGCTGCAGAAAGAAGACCAGGCCTCAAATGCCTAAAGCCTTTGCAGAGTACAATTTCCAACCTCCTGGTGGATCCTCCTCTGCCTTTAATTTCCCTAGAAAGGAAGCGAATTAATGAAAAATAAAAGGGCTGGAGCAGTTCCTCAGAGGCTGACGAAAGTGCCACTTGCTCCTCCAGTCAGGAAGACAAGAGCCAGCGTGATCGTCAACAGAGCGTCGAGGCCAAGGCTGCGAATTGCGCAGCTCTCTGTGCCCGCACGCCGTCTCGCGCTTCTGAATTCCAAAGTCACAGCTACACGGGATTCATTAAACAAAGAGGCGGCGGAATTGCTCAGGGGGTTTCAGAGGGGCATGGAGGTGGTTATACAATAGATGTCAGAAACAGACCAAACCGAACCCATGGAAACCGCAGCCTTGTTCTTGGAATGGGAGGCCGGGAGTCAGATGCTGCAACCGTCTTTCAAGGGGAGCTGAGTAAAGGAGACGGGTGTGCATCAGCCCCACACTTCTGGTGGCAAACCACGTGGCCCCAGGTCTCCCCTGATTGGGGAGTACTAGGTGTTTTAAGTGCAATGTGTCGATTTGATCACATCTCAGCCAACGGAGAAGTTGGAGGCCACGTTTGTCCGATTTTTTCAAGGTAGTGCTACCTCTGCCTATTGAAACACCAGGGAAATGGGATCGTGATAAAAATGGAGCCTAATTGTATATTCAGAGATGGATGACCCTGCAAGCCAGAAACACTCTTGGATCACTATAAGGAATTGAAGAATTCGATTTGTTTTTTCAGGACATGTAATAATGATTCTCTTACTGGTAAGAAAAGAATGCTTATGCATTTTCTCATAAATCTAGAAAATCAGTGAGAAACATTTATCCAAACTTTTATTTCTTGTTGATGCAGATGTATCCGTATGAAAAATGTTTGGAATCGTGAAACGCTGCTGTCTCCGGGCCAGAGGGGTCTGTGTGGGGAGGGAATGCGTGCATGTGAGTGGACCACTCTCTTGTATCCACCGCCCCCGAAGCACCTCGCCCCAGGCTCTGGGGCACTTTCCTGAGGACGGTGTCCCGTGGGGCCTAACTAGGTGCCACCGCTGGCTTCTGTACCCCCCTGCTACGATCCTAGTGTGTCTTATAGTGATTGGGGAGACCATTTTCAAACAAAATGTTGGAACGTTTGTGTGCACTATGCGAACATCATCTCTGGTGTCAGGATATATTTAAGAGTTGGCAGAGTAGAGGCTGGCTCTTCCATTATCATTAAAGCTGTTCCTTCACCCAGAAACCACAGAGCCTTACAGTGCGGTTGCTCTCACAGGTTCCTGCGAGGCCCTGCAGGGATGTGCTGGGCTGCCAGCCTCCCCAACAGGCCCTTGGTGTCGGGCACAGCTCAGTCACCCTCAGGCACTGCCACAGGATCAGACACCAGCTGGGGACTTTTAAGATGCCACCGTCTAGAGGTCACAGGCCTGGCTACTGCTGTCGCACATGGTAGTGGACTTGTCATGTCTGAGCAAACTGACCTTTCGTTGTGTACCAGGTAGAGCTGGGAGTCCAGGAATTTCCCTTTTGAGCCCAGGATCAACTTGGATTTTATAGAGCATGAAGTCTGATTATACCCAAATTTTATTGTTGTCCAAAGGACAACTCTCTGAGCCTGACCCTCCTTGCCTGCCACCCCGTGGGAGAGGGGCCCAGTCCCAGCAGGGCCTGGGGTCCAAGAGGGCCCGCTTTTGTCACTCACCACCGTGCCCACGCCTGGCATTTCCAAATGGAACCGCCTGCCTCTAACTTAGGGGGAGACTCGCCAGCCCTGGGCTGCATATGATGGAGTATTTTAAGCTTGTCATGGAATATTCTAGGGTCAATCATACCTTCCTCAGAGACAGCATCTCAGTCTCGAGTTAAAATTTCTGACTTTCAAAACCAGCATGACTCTTAGAGATCGATGGATGTTTCTTCAAGGCGATGGGAAGTCACGTAAGGTAAAGATCATCCTGGGACTCGGGGGACATTAGTGTCAGAGATCCTTATACGTGTTGACATAGCCAGGATAAGACGTAATGTACATGAGTGATACCATGACAGGCATAAATCTAGGTGTGTCATGACTTGTGAATAAATTATATTGGTCCTTCTCTGTAAGGATTCATCTTGTATCAGAAAGTGATACAGACACATGAATTTCACATCATCTCTAGCACATATGTACATACATGTACATTGTTACATGTTAGTACCTATACATTTGGGTACATGCATGTGCGTGTAACAGTAACACACTTTTAAAAACTACGGATAGTTGTCTTGGCGAGTGGCCGGTAACTGAGTTACAGCAAATCACTGAGGGATTCTTCAGCAGTGAACATGGTTCTTCACATGATTTTATTACATCCCTAAAAGGTAATATCAGTGTTAATTAAATAGACCCATAGATAAAATGTCTTTTGTGAGAGCATTTTTGACATGTTTATTAACTTGGCAGACATTAAGTTGGTGTTTTCATTTTAAATGCACCTCCTCAGTAAGCACCACAACTTAAAATACAATCTGAACATAAAGCACTTTGGTGCTCCATGCCATCCTTGTAACCTAACACCGCGCCGACTGCTACGGCACTTCAGAAAGTTGATTCTTAAATACCAGGATGACTCTTAACCTCCATCACGGTTTGCATGTTTGCTTTTAGCTCCATCTGGGCTTTCGGGTCCTCGCCATTTCCCTTCCTCTCTTTTGGCCATGACATCGGGTGTGAGATCGCACTGTTGGCTATACTCCGAAGGAATGGGTCTCTATCGTCTCTATGAGACGGAGGCAGACCTGCATAGGGTGACCTTGAAACTCACTGTGGGGACAGAGCCAAGTCGTTGGCAGGAAGGACATCGAGGCAGGTCCATCGGTGAGATGGCCTTACGCAAAGCCTCAGCCACACGGTGCGCGGGGGCCAATGGAGCAAGCACCGCGCAGACACCCCACAGGCCCTCTCGGAGCAGCCAGCTGCTGTGTCTCGGTGCGTGTTCACCGTCTGAGTCTCTGTGTGTGCTCCGTCTCGAGGGCGTGGTGGCAGAGATGCCAGAATACAGCTCCCTCTGCCCACCCCCAACCAGACAGTGAGAGCCAGGGCTGGGGTCCCCTACGAAGAGGGAACTGCAACAAACGGGCACTTCTGCTGTCGCCCATGTGGCATTTCACCCCTTGCAAGCAGCCACCCCGTGTACCTGCTCCCGTGTGTCTGCAACAGGCAGGGTTGCTTTGCCGTTTTCCCCGTCACCCCGTCTGCGGAAGGGTCAGGCATGCTTTCTCCACCACCAGAAACCAGCATGCAACCAACATCTCTTCTCTCAATAAGGTAAAACAACTGTTGGAAAAATAGCTTAAATTACTTTGAAACTTTAATTACAGATACTTTTCCACTCGGCCTTTCTGAAATGAAAGCTTTGATTCTCTCCTGTTTTGCATAGGGGTTGTGAAGGTGGTTCAGCCGTGTGTCTTCGTATGTACATATCTACACCATGTCTCTTCTTTGTTAACAAAAGGTGTCCGGATCCCAGTCCCAGATCAGCTCTGCGTCGATTCCAGCGTATACAACTCAGAGAGTAAAGCAGTTTCAGAGGACAGGATGCAACCACAGTAAAATGGCAGGAAAAGTTGTAGCTTGATATTTGTTTCTCCTCAGTTCAACTCAGAAATACAATAAAGAGGAAAAAAATAAGAGGCTCTTGCTCTCGGCCCTGCTACCGAACACGCTAGCCCGAAACTCTCTGCTGTCTTAAAGTGCAATTACTGCTGCGAAGTCGCTCAGGCCAGGGATCAGGCTGGACGGAGTTCAAAGCGGAAACTTCAAACACTGGCTGTTCCTGACTCAGGGGTGGGGAGGGAGGGAGAGGAGAAAGGGAGCGACAGTTCTCGGGCATTCAAGTGCATCAAAAGAATAAATGGCCTTTCTTTTGGTAAAGAAAATCTGTAAGTTGTAAGGAATCCTGGCTTGAAAAAACATAGCTTTCTAAAAACTCCTATCTGAGGATGTTCCAACGCGGGAGAGTCAACAGGCAGGCGAGCCCCGCGAGCAGCAGGGCCCGGGGACCGCGCGCGGGCGCCCGGCCGTACTGGCGGCCTCCGCTGTCCTCCGAGAGGTCGTCGGCTCTGGGCGAAGAGGAGGCGCACTGGACCAGGGGCATCTGGTAGGACGTGGCTCTCTTCTCTGGCCTGTCGGGGCTGGAGCCGTCGCTGGGCCTCTGGCCGTTGAACAGCAGATAGCGGCCCCGGGCGTCCTGCTCCATTTTGAAGATCTCGTATTCCGTGTGAGGTAGTTTGATTCCCAGGGCCACGCAGCCGTTGGTGTGCGTCACATCCTGCTGGACGCCCACCTGCCAGGAGCCCTCGGCCCCGCACTCATTCCCGTTGAAGACGTTGAGGAGCGAGGCCGTGGCCGCATCCATGGGGGTGACCTTCATGTGGTTCACTGCAAAGGAGAGAGCAGAGCGGCGTGACTGGGGGCCTGGCGTCGGGGCAGACGCCCACCCGGCGAACGCAGGCCACGCTCCCTCTCCACGAGGCTGGCTTTTCAACAGACAAGCCCGCCCACCGCCCCCACGCCTGCCCACAGTAGCCGCCAGAGCCTTCTCAGGCGGGAGGAGTCCCGCACGCGGCGGAGCGCGGCGGTCGCCCCAGCACACGGCAGGTGTGGCCAGAACACGCGCACTGCCGGGTGTAAACGCCGAGCCCAGGCCACAGGCCGCCGCGCTTCCGAGTGTGGAATGAAACTACAGCACCGAGCGCTCTCAAGGAGTCGTATTTGGTGACGCTGACTCTTTAAGATTGAAAAAAATATTCAGTAGGGGCTGGAATTCTGTTTTTATGAAAAGGTTTTGAGGTTTCTAAAAGTTTTAGTGTCATACACTTCTCCTAGTTAACACTGTCACACATTAACACAGGCCCATACAATCGGGCATCTAGAATAAGTTAGGATGCAAGCAAGAAAAATATGAGTAAACGAATTAAATAAAAATCCCGGGACTTGTAGAGAATTGCTTTGGAAGGCCTTGCCAGGCGACCGCATTGTGTGTGTAACACGACGGGCTCCACGGTGGCATCAGATAACGAGTGTCTGCTCTTGTTAGTTTGTCACAGGGCCAGTGTTCCCGGAGCAAAGCTTCCTTCCCACAAGGAGGGCCGGGATGCTCTCGGACTCATCTGGTTACAGAAACACACTGTGGCAATCGGGCCGAATCATGGAATGCCATCCTGGAGGAGTCACCAGGACTGAGGCCATCCTTTCTTTATATGGCATGACAGGGCTGATGCCGTGTCACTAACACAAAGATGCTCAGACTTAGGAAAAACAGCACTTCTAAAAACAGCAACCACAAGACTCCCCTTGCTGACAGCCCAGTGCGGCTCGTCCCCGCCCTCCTCAGTGGGCGGCCTGGCCCTTCCCTCCCAAAGATGCTCCCAACTTCGAGTGTGTCACCACCTCAAGGGCAAGGCAAGCTCGGGATTGGAAACGACAACTCCAAGCACCGGAGCTGTCACTAACACCTCAAGAAAGCACGGGGCACGCAAGCAGTGTGCTGTTATCAGAGGGGCAGCTCGGCATCCGCCACGATTGTGTACAAGGAAGAACCCCGCAGACTCGAGATTTCCCTCGCAGTAACGTCCTCCTTGGCCGCACCTGACAACTGCTCGCGTGCGGGGAGGGCTCCGCCAGCACCTGGTCTGCAGGCGAGGCTGTCCACCCCGGCCCGGGTACCATCGGGGAGGAACTCGGGGGCATGTGGCCTGCCTCGAGGCAGGAACGGCTCTCCAGTTTCTTCCCCAGCACCTCAAGCAGAAAAGAGGTCCGTTCCCTCAGGCTCTGCCTCCACAGGAATGTCACAGAGCTGCCCCCTGGCCGCTGCTGGGATTGGCAGCGAGAGTCCTACCTTTGAACACGAACTCCGTGCCGCCCATGACCCTGGAGGACAGCACGCCACGGCTGTAGCGGCCTCGGGCGTAGATGGTGAAGGTGGGGTGCTTGCAGACGGGGTCCGAGTAGTGGTAGTAGTGCCCCTCCCAGGTGTTGTTGTTGTCGTGGAAGATGAAGTGGCGGGTGAGGAAGAGGACTTCGGGGCGCACCTCGCAGCGCTGGCTCACCCACTCGCCGTGCAGGCCGATGGTCAGGTCAGCCTTCGGGGGCAGGATGGGCGGGCGGTGCTCGTCCGACCGGTAGATGATCCGACAGGCTATGCAGGCGTGGTCGTGGTGCTGCAGCCAAGACACACACACTCAGAGATCCCTGTCTTTCCCCGAGAGCAGTGTACATGTGCTTCCCTGCAAGTGGGTCTCACCGGGCTGGGACTGAGCAAGGCACCCGGGCCACCGTCACTTATAATATGAAGACCCGGGGGGCAACTGGAGCCCTGCTCTGGGGCACAGAGAGGGGCATGTGTGTGTACACAAGTGCACACCTGTGTCTGCCTGACGGTACGGACCTGCCTAAATAGTTCAGCTGTGATATGAGCTCTCTTTAGAATGCTATCAGGTTTTCAGACCGTATGTGCTAGACACTTGATTTCAAAGAGAATGGCAACACTTCACACCCATCAGGATGGCCACTGTCCAAAAACCAAAAAATAACAAGTTGGTGAGGATGTGGAGAAACTGGAATCCTTGCACATTGCCGGTGAAAATGTAAAATGGTCCATCTGCTATGGAAGACAGTATGGTGGTTCCTAAAAAAATTAAACATGGAGTCACCATATGATACAGCAATTCCACTTCTAGATATGCTGGATGCCCAAAGAACTGAGAGCAGCGACTCCAACAGACATTCACATACCCACGTTCATAGCATCATTTTTCACAGTAGCCAAATGGCAGAAGCAGCTCCAGTGTCCACGGATGGATGAATGGATCAACAAATTGTGGTCTACCCATGCAATGGAACATGAGTTGGCCTTGAAAAGGAAGGAAACTCTGACACATGCCACAACACGGATGAACCCTGGGACATTGTGCTGAGTGAAATTAGCCAGACACAAAAGGACAACACTGTATGACCCCCCTTACATGAGGTACCTGGAGTGATCAAATTCACAGAGAACAAAGTAGACAGGTGGCCGCAGAGGCCCGGGGAGGTGGAAAGTGCCATTGGTGTTTCGCGGATGCAGAGGTTCAGTTTGGGAAGATGAAAAAAGTTCTTAAGACAGATGGTGGAGATGACTGCACAACAATGTGCATGTATTTAATGCCACAGAACTCAAAAGTGGTTAAAACAGTAAAATTTTATGTTACATGTATTTTACCACAATTAAATATTTTTTAATTAAAAAAATTAGGGGCCTGGGCCTGGTAGCTCACACCTGTAATCCCAGCACTCTGGGAGGCCGAGGTGGGAGGATTGCTTGAGGCCGGGAGTTCAAGATCAGCCTGAGCAAGAGTGAGACCCTTCCCCACCCCTGTTCCCTACAAAAAATAGAAAAGTTAGTGGGGCGTGGTGGCATGCGCCTGCAGTCCCAGCTACTCAGGAGGCTGTGGCAGGAGGATCACTTGTTGCCTAGGAGTTTGAGGCTGCAGTGAGGTAGGATGATGCCCCTGCACTCTAGCCTGGGTGACAAAGTGAGACTCTGTCTCAAAAAAAAATATATATATATATGGTTCAAAGGGAAAAGCGGCCAGCATTCTCATGGCTGTGGGTGAAAGGGAGTTGTCCAGTAAAGGCAGGGTTCTTTCAAAGGACGGTTTGGAGGAGGGGCCCACAGGAAGGCGAGAGCCAGGGCCCCTACACACCTGCACGCCTGCCACAATTTGTGTCTGCTGCCTCCAGGTTTGGAAGGCTTCTGGGCTCTTAATTTGCTTCCTGCTTTCCCAGCTTAAGCAATGTCGCTAGCGTGTGCTAGCTCTGTCTTTCAGGAGAGCCTCCCTTGCCGAGCGTGTTCTGTAGCACTGACAGGCTGGGGATGAGGGCTGTGCAGGTTCGTGGCACAGAAAGGCCCCTGCGAGGGAGTGTGCATTCCAGAGACGGCGGCCACGCTGTCTGCCTGGAGGAACTCGGGCTGGTACCAAAAGTCTAGTCTGGAAGTCGGGGTGCTGGGTGTTGAACACTGCCCACTGCCTCGCTGTCTGACTGAGGTCACAGGACATCTCCGAGCCAGGGCTGCCGCACCCTGCACGTGGGGTCGCCTCTCTGCTCTTCTCCTCCCACGCGGGGGGTGCAAAGCCCACTAGGCTAGCAGAACACTGGCCCCCAGCAGCACACGCCGATCTGATCAGGCGTTGGTGGGGATGTAGCGGAGTGTAGCTCGTGGTGTACAGGGGGTGCTCGGTCACCCCAGCCCCACGCCCCCACATCCAGGTGCAGCCCCACACCTGCTCTGCGGCTGGGGCCGAAGGGCAGCCACTGTCTGGGCAGGCGTGCCCTCGTTCTCCAGAGATTCTTTCCTAAGGTCAGAGATCTCGAGCAGCAAGGTCTTTGGGTTTACAGCCCTCACTGAAGGTGATTCTGTCGTGGCTGCCACTGAGCCGAACACTTGGCTTTCTCAGGGTGGGGGTCCGGGAGGAGGAGCCGGGGGCTTTCCAGCTGCCCTCTCGCCGTTCTCCTCCTCCGAGAGCTAACTAGTGCTGCTGCTGCGTTCGTCAGATGAGTGGAAAGTTGCAATTCACAAAAGAGAAATGTTTCCTTTGCTAACATGGTTTGTGGCTTCTAGACGATGGGACCAAACGGCCACAGCCCTGAGATGAAGGCCAAGTCCTTGGCGTCCCAGGCTTGGGGTGCATTTGTTAGCCTGTGGTTTCCTCCAGAGGGCTCTGGGGCACACAGAGAAACTGTCCTGTAGCCTGTGCCTGCAGCAAGCTGGCCTCTGCAAGCCACAGGAGTCGGAGAAGAGAGAGCATCTGCAAAAGGCTGGGCCTGCGCCTAACTGCGGCACAGAAAGAGATGGCCCCCGCCGGGTCCTCAGGGCCATGGGCCAGCTCCAAGCCACTTCACAGCTGGTGACCTTGGGCAAGTTATTCATTTCTCTCTGTTTCAACTTCCTCATTTATACAATGGCGATACTATACTTACTTGTGCAACTGCTGCAAGAAATGCAAGGTGGTTCCCACTAGGGGCACCCACTTGGTATAGCAACTAAGTAGATGGCCTGTCTGCCACAGATGTGCCGCTGTCTTCTGAACGCACACAGGGTGAACAAAATGCAAACTGAATTAAAAGAGAGCATCACTGACTCAGTAGCTTTGCCATTATGTTTCCTTAGTAAACTACTGCGGGGCAAAGTTTAAATTTTTCACCCTCAAAGGTGGTTCTGATATTCACAATCCAGGATGGAAAGTTAACGTGCCCAGCCCAGGGCTCCTCCAGACAGCAAGCAAAACCCCTAAGTGCTAGGAGCGCCATCACCGAAACTGTGCCTGTGTCCTGACTCAGGACCTCGCCATACACACTGTGACTGACACCAGCCCAGAACCTGCGTTCAAGTCGCTGCGCCTTCACAGACAGCCCTGGCGTTCTCCTGCCACTGCCCGTTAACGAAGCCACGGAGGCTTTGCAGGAGCCCCCACCCCGCCCCGGTCAGCACCACCTAGCGGGAGCCCAACACACTGTGGGGGAGAGAGGGCCGCCAGCAGCACTCGCTCAGTCCGGGTAGGAAACGCAGAGCCCGACCGTCTCCGAACTGCCCACGAGGAGCCACATGCTGCTCCCATTTGGAGCTCACTGCTGCAATGACGTGTGCTCTGGTGACATTCTGCCGTTCCGCCTGCTGGCAAGCAGGTCCTCAAAGCCCGGGGGGTGGCCCCGTTTACTTACACCGCCCCCAACCTCCACAGCCCCCTTCATGCCATCCCCCACAACCGGGTTTGCTATCCGTAATTTGGGAATTTAAAAACGTCAATTGTTTTTCATTTCTGGCCATTCTGAGGTGAGAGTCTCAATCCCGGAAAAGTTTGTTTCCTCAAACACCAGTATCGACTCAGGAAGGGCTCAGAAAGCTTATTAGACGGGGCTGGGAGGAAGGGCAATAAGTTAGTTCCAGCAACGGATGCCACTGGATGCGACGGAGGATCAATTGCTTTGGCTCAGACAAGGCAGAGACCCAAGGGGAGGGGAGGTGGGCAGGCTCTCACCCGGCGGTTCAGAGCAGTGCCTCGCCCAGGGGGCCGGCATGGGGTGTCTGCGCCAGGCTTTCTCTAAGACCAGCGGGGCTGGGACCACGCTCCGAGAGGAGGAGCTGGCAGAACGTGGTCACTTCAGATGACTGACAGGCCTGGGCTGAAGCGTTTCTGTCGGGAAGCAGAGAAAAGCAGGCCAGGCAGTTTAGGGGAAGAGGCTTGTTTCCCACCAGTGGGGCCTGTTAGAATTTAGGGTGGGTGCAGGGAGTGGGCGGAACCTAGCTCTCAGGTATTGGTCTTGCCAAATTCCTAAACCAGTTGCTTTTGTTTTGTTGTGGTGAAAAACACGTACCGTAGCATTTGCCATCTTAGCCATTTTTACGTGCATGTACAGCTCAGGGGCATTCAGGGCGTTCCCACTGCCGAGCAGCCATCACCACTGTCCACCCCCACAACCTTTTCATCTTCCTTAACTGAAACTCCGTCCCCATTACAGACTATAGCCCATTCCCCTCCCCCAAGCCCCAGTAACCACCATCCTGCTTTCTGTCTATTTGACTATTCCAGGAACCTCACGTCAGTGGAATCGCACACCATGTGTCCTTTTGTGACTGGCCTATTTCACCTAGCGTGAGTTCCTCAAGCTGCATCCTTGTTGTAGCATGTGTCAGAATTTCCATCCTTTTAAAGGTAGAATAATATTCCGCTGCGTGTATATGTCACATTTTGTTTACCCATTTATCTGTCCATAGATACTTAGGCTGCTTCCACCTTTCGCTACTGTGGACAATGCTGCTACAACCAGGGGTGTACACATATCTGTTCGAGTCCCTGCTTTTAATTCTTTGGGGTATATACCCAGAAATGGAACAGCTGTAACATATAATAATTCTCTGTTTAATTTTTCTGAGGAACCACCGTACCATTTTTTGCAGTGGCTGCACCGTTTCACATTCCTACCAGCAATGCACAAGGGTTCCAATTTCTCCACATCCTTACCAACACTGGGTATTTTCTGGTTTTATTTTGTTGTTGTTGTTGTTGTTGTAATAGCCATCCTAAAGGTGACTTGGTATCCCACTGTGGTTTTGATTTACATTTCCCTAATGATTAGCAATGCTGAACATCTTTTTATGTGCTTAGTGGCCATTTGAAAATCTTCTTTAGAGAAATGTCTGTTCAAGCCCTTCGCCTATTTTTAAATCATTTTGCTGTTGTTGAGTTGACTAGTTACTTGAAACAACTCTTTAGCTGTCATTAAAGCCAAACCAAAGGTGTCATAAACAAGGGAAGTATTTTGGCCTCTTCGTGGATTCTGTGAACAAGGGAACAGTTTTACCCATGGATGTATAAGGAGACACCTCGGTTTTTTAGACAGATTTAAGAAAAATCACTCGTACTCCTAATTCTCACAATCTTTGTCTTGAATCAAAATTACAGGTGCAACTACAAGGAAGCAGAAATTCAAGCCTATACATTGTATTGGCTCTAACGTTTCTCTTTTCTAAGATGCTTTTCTTAAGTAGTATCCTTCCGAGATGAGGAAATGGAAAGAGAATTACATGTAGAGTTTTTAAACGCGAAGAGCGATGTGTGCTATGCAGGATGACTTGCTTTATTGAATTCGCCTGTATCTTTAGATCGGTGTTCTACACGTGGTTCTTACTTGGGAAGCGTCCTTCCCCCGCCTCACCAACCTGCTGCCCTTCCCCCGAATCTTAGCAAGGGCAATGTGAAGTCAGAGTTCTGTGCACAGATTTGCAGGTCAAAGCAGGGGGACCAGAAAGTGTTTCCTTGTTGCAATTCTTCACACTCACTATAAAAAGCTTTAATTCAGAAGGGGGAGGGGAAAAAAGATCTCTATACAATTAATCTCAGAAAAGAAAAAACAATCAAGCTTATTCTCAAAACAAAAAATAAACCTTACACTTTGTAAGTGTGCAGTGTTCTCGGCAAAAAGTGGGGTTGTGCCTATTCTGCTCTCTGATTCCTGCCCGGCTCCCTGGTAACGCGTTCAATAACTGCAGCTTGCATTGGCAGGACGTTTGAGTCTGGGGGGCTCGAGTCCATCGTCTCCCTAAGCCTTACCCCCTTCCAAAGAGACCATGGGTACATTTAACAGATGAGGCAGCCAAGGCCCAGGGAGAGAAAATAACTTGGCTCAGATGACTTTACAAACCCAAAGTAGAATCAGGACCCTAATTTGGTGTCAGGACTAGCTGAGTGCCACCTCCTGGCCCTGGGCTGCCCCTCTTTGCTGGCGTCCTACAAGGAACAGACAGTCCCCATCCAGGACTCCAGCCCCAGGACAAGGTCTTCTCTGGTCGATGACTGATGGGGATTCTCCCGCGTTTTCCTGTTCCCTGCCAGTATTTATTTCTGGAGAGTCGGTGCATCAACAGTTGCTGACAGTATCCGCTTGTTTTTGCCGTCTTCCCAGAATGGAAGAAATTACTTGATATGATCGTGCTGTGAACAGATCAACTAAGGAAGCAGGCTGGATAAAACATGAAATCTTCAAAAGCAGTATATCTTGGGCTAAAAGTTTTGTTCAAGGAGGAGGAGAAATAGGAACAGATGATGGAAACTTCTCTTTGTTCCCTGAGACAAAAAAACGCATGAATGTTTCTCACAAAGAAACCTGCTGTGGCTAATGGCCCATGTTAAAAGCTTTCTTTACAAGTGCAATTTTCCATGTGTTTGATTAAATTTCTGCTGTAGATAATCCTGCAGGTACATCCTTCCCAGGTCTTCTCCATGGCACCGGAAGTTCTTTGAGGCCAAGACCCGGTGCCCTGTCCCATGACATCCAGGAGAGAGCTGCACATGCAGTGGAGATGGTACGGGCTCCAGGCTGACAGACAGACAGACAGACAGAAAGCTGTCACTGCACAATGGAAGGGATGGAGAGAGTAGCCAGCATTCATCACAAGTGACAAGTGTTCGTACACCTTGTGGGAGGGACCTCAGGGTGCTTTTCCGATCTGGGATTCCAGGAGCTTATGAACTCAGGCTCATTCTGGTCACTTAAAAGGATGTCAGTGATTCCACTTTCAGAAGGATTTAGGGTGAATAGCTGTGGCTACCCACATTGTGTCCCTTCAACTGTAGCTTTGAGTAAAGGCTACCCTGCTGGAAAGGATTGAATGTTTGTGTCCCCTCAAAAGCCATATGTTGAAGTCCTAACTCCAAACGTGAGGGAATTAGGAGGTGGGCCTTTGGGAGGTGACCCGGTCATGAGGGTGGAGCCCTCATGAATGGGATTAGTGCCCTTATAAAAGAGGTCTGAGAGCTCTCTGGCTCTCTCCCCACCACATGAGGACACAGTGAGGAGTCAGCAGTGCACAGTCTGGAAGAGGGCCCTCACCAGAACCCCACCATGCCGGTGCCTCGACCTCAGCCCTCCAGCCTCCAGAGCTGTAAGAAGTAAGTGGCTGTTGTTTCTGAGTCCCTCGGTCCACGGTGCTTTGCTATAGCAGCCCAGGCTGAGACACCTGCTCCCGGCAGGCAGGGGCGGCACCGCAGTACACGGATTCAGTGCAGCCCGGTCACCCCACCAGGAGGAGGGCACATGTGCAGGGCACACGGCACTCAGAGGACTCAGAGAGCCTCAGGGACACACTGCACAGCAACCCACAGCCAGATACAGGAAGGCGCCTGGGCCAGGAGAAAAGTACGCTGCTGGTCCCTGGGTCTGCAGTTGGCCATCGAAGCTCAGGGGAGCAAAACTCAACCAAACACTCTTCTGTGTCCTGGAGTTCAGAAGGAGCACTCGGTGGGTCCTCTGGAGCCACATTATATCTCTAGAAATGAGCTTTCTATGAAGTTTAGAATCTAAGAAATGAACTGACAAGGCCTTTCCTGTTTTAGGAGACATCAGTGATCACACAAAAGATCATCTTGCTTCCCCCTTGCCTGAACATATACATGACTATAGACCCAACAGCTAGATGAAAAGGATCACAAGAAGCTGTTTTAGGAGAAATGACTTTAAGAATGGTTCCCAAAGAGAATTTTTATTTATTTTTGCTTGTTTGATTGCTTCTTCCACTCCTATCCATTTTGATTCATCTAAATAATTAGACTGATTTACATAATTAAATTAAATCTGCTATAAATCCAGCAGCCCCCTGGCCTGGCCCATCCTCCTCCTCTCTCCCTACAGGGAGCTGACACTCCCAGCAGTAGGGACTTAGAGTGTACTTTTTAAATGGCTGATTTCCTGCTTTTGCAGGCCTTGGTTGCGTCCTCTCAGCTTTCTTGCCTTTTAAGGGATGAAATGTTTACCACTTGCATTGTCCCTGACAACAAATATTTCCTGGTCCTCTAGCTCCTTAAATAAAGCAACCTTGCCTGCCTGTTTATCTGCTGAAATATTCTGGAATCAAGAAATATCATGAGCTGTTTCTGCAGTAAAACTGTGTGCCAGCAGTCGTGTAGGCCAGCAATCGTCAAACCTTGGCCCAAATAAAATGTCCACAAAAGCAACCCTTTCAAGGTCAAGACCCCTTCATCTGACCCCAACTACCAGCTCCATTTTTTCATAGAATGTACAACATTTGCTGCCTTAGAATGAACACCTGGGCTCTGGTGAGTGATCATAGTTTTCTTCTGGGGTTCTTCACCTAGGACTGGCTTCTGAAACTGTTCTAGGTCATGCCTCTTTGAACTTCTGATCCTCTGCCACCGCTTTCATCTCCCATCACCTCTGCAAATCCCTCTGCCCTCCCTACACAGGCAGAAAGAGAAGGGCATGGAATTCTTCTACAAGCACCTGGCCCCTTCCGCACTCTAGCAACCGCATCACCCAGCCATCCAGGAGCTGAGCCAAGCACATGCGTAAGGGGACCCCTCCCTGCTGCAGAGCCTTCTCCTGCAGCGGGGCTGAAAAGTCCACTGTCCAAGGCCACTTGACCCGCCGTCCCTCTGGTGTCACGGCTATCAGGAAGTCTCACGGTGAACACATACTCCAAAGGCTCTGCAAGGCAAGCTTCCTCCAAAACATATGCTGGCTCACAGCTCAGAGGCTCCCGCAGATTTCAAGAGAGAAAGCGCAGGAGCATTTCTTCTTCCACAGTGCTCACTCTGAAACCTGGTGCTTTCTTCCTCCCATGTGCAGCTCCCCGCCGAACATGTGCAGGACAGAATATTTAACATACATAGCTCGGGGAAAGCTGTCTGGTTTTCAGACAGCCCCTTTGATTTACAACCCTGTGGTTAAATCAGTGCAGGATTTTGGAGAAAGACCAATTCCATTTGCTTACAAGTCTGATCCTGAGGCGCTGGCGTTTCTAACGACCCTGGCAATCATTTGCTTTTAATAACCATTTGATTCCATCACTGAAAGAATGAACCTGGCTGCCACCCCTCCGACTGCCCGGTTCTGAGGAATCTAGGCAGAGGGTAAGGGCTGCCCTGATGCTAAACTCAATTCAGGCAAAGGATCTTTCAGGGTTATTTTAAGCTGTCTTGATTTTTTTTTTTTTTTTAATGAAGAGTAGCCTGAAAGAACCCTCCCAGCACACCTGAAGCTCTTCAAACATAATTTATTTGCCAAAGGACTGTGAACCTCACAGCAAAGCTGCATAAAGCTTAAAAAAACAAGTTGACTTAAAGTTTCTATTTTTATACGGTATCCTGTTTCTAGAAGGGCTGAGACTCGTGGTTTCAAACTCAATTTAGCATTTAGACTAATTTTCGGCCAGGTCTCTATGGACCAGCAATTAGGGAAGGCGAAGAGTTCAAAGGAGGCGGCCCCGGCCTCTCCCAGGCAGCCCGTGCGGTCTTTGGAGACGCTCTCCCAGCCCTCCTCCCTGTCCCGGCCGGGTGGCCACAGCCAGCTCAGACAACCTGCTCCTGCAGGGCCCTCATGGGCACACAGCAACCCGGCTCTGCACTGCCCAGCATCTGGAAAGACACCAACGGCCAAGTGCATTTATTCCCTCTCTTAGCTGTCCTGGGGAAGGATCTAAAAACTTCCTGAAGACTCCACTGCGCACCACAGGCCAAGAGGTACAAGGCAAGGGACAACAAGAGAAGAATGGGCCCTTTCAGCTCCCAGAGCCACGCGGCCTTCGACTGACCCCCAGCCATCCCGCCGCGCAGCGGGGCGGGCTCTGGATGGCTGGGTCCTCCTCTCAGCTGGGCAGCCACCTCCATCTGTGGCCACCGCATCCCTCTGAGCCTCAGAGTCCTAGCCGGTTTTTTGCTTTTTAAATTAAATTTTGTGTGGTGATTGTGTTTAGGTAATGTAAGATCACAGCACAAAATGCAAGAGATACAAAAACTGAAAAGTCCATACAGTTCCCTTAGAGGCAATCAGGAAGAACCTTCCAGAAATGTGATTCCTTAGCAAGCTCATCTTCTCCTTCTTCTTTCACTAATAGTTTTATACAAACGGCATCATATTATTCATGCTATTCTGTACCTTCCTTTTCCTTTTCCCCCACTTACCAGTATGTCCTGGATAATATTCAAGGTCCTAAGGTTCTTTCCATCCTTAGCAGTTCTGGAATCAGGGAATCGGGTCTAGACTTTAAAAAATCTACTTCTTAAAAATATGGGTAAATGTTCCCACAACTATCTTAGCAGAGGAGGGAGGAGAAAATGGGGGGAAATGTTTTATGGCAGGTACCATCAAACGCTGATCTCCCCTGGTCAACCACCATTCTCATTCCTCTACTCTGCCAGCCACCGGCCCAGAAGGGTGACTTACTCCAGGCTGCAGGAGACACGAGCTTCGGAGAGGGCCCCTTTCCAGATGCCAGACAGCATTCTGCACATTAACCCTATCAATTCTTACATTTGTACCATTTTATAGAAAAACATAAAACGAAAGCTCCAATAGGTCAGACAACTACCAATGCCACATGGCTGATGACAGCAAAAGGGTCGGATTCCAGGATTGGCTACCATTTCCAAAGCCCATATTCTTGCCAATTTATCTAGACAATGTTAAAAAAAAATCTCAAAAGGTAAGCTTTACAACTGCCAGGTAAGCTTTACAATTCCCATGCCAGTATTTAATATGACTTTCAGTTTCAAGACATTTTCCCTCCAGGAGCCACAGGAAGGCTCTGTTTGGACAGAGGGACACTAACCAGAATGAAAAGTCCCTCCTCCTGGACTAGGGGGTGAGAGAGAGAATCACCGAGACAGCCATGGGAATGCCGCTTTGGCCTGTCAGAATGCCACAGGAAGTCGAGAGGAGAGAGACAGAGGTAAGAAAAGGAAGGTGGTTATGGCTAATCCCTTCCCCCCCAGTACTAAAAAGAGCTTAAGAGATCAAAGAGCCCACGCAGGTGCGCGAGGGTGCGGAAATGGAACCAGAACCCGGGTGAGCGCCAAGGACCAGCCCAAGGTCAGGTATGGAGCCCACAGCCGGCCCTGCCTCTGCCCTGGGACGTTCCCTGGCCACACCTGCCCCTCGTTCAGCGCTGACTCCCCTCTCCTGCTTTTTGGGGTTTCGCTGCTCATTTGTGTCTCTGTTAGTGTCTCCGTTGGGGAGTGAGCAGGGGACGAGATAGGTGTTGCTATTTAGCAGATCTTCGCAAAGGCTTAGGTGGGACACTCTTGGCTAAGGTGGTCTCTGGATTATCTCTGGCCGGATTTATTCATGACATCTGTATATGTCTCCCATCACTGAGATAGTCTGAAAGTCGGGCAGACCGTACTCAGAAAAAGCAAAACGCAGGTGTGAAAATCCCCTTTCCCTGCTCAAACCAGAGATTCCAAAGACTCGCTATGTAGCTCCAGTGCTCAGCGCTGCCTCTGGATAATGTGACCAACTGGAAAGGTCCCAAAGCGTCAGTGGAAGCACAGGTTTCCTACCCATTCTCCCAAGAGAGCCACTGACGCCTGGCCCAGGGTCACCCTGGGGAGTAGATTCTCCTCTGGATGCCTTTGTTGGAGACTCAACATGCTAAAGAGGCAGAGCTGTGGGCCCTTTCCCTGTTGCCTGTTCTAGGAGAGCCTCTGGGACCCCAACAGCTGCCACGGTGAAGTGGCGTTGGGGGCTGCCCCTCCCTCCCTGCCCTGACTCACCTTGACTTCTGCAGTGCGTCTGAAACTCAAAAGGCAGGACAAAACGAGCCCGGCTCCCACTCTGTGTTGGAACAAAGCCCAGTGGCATCCCAGTCCCCACAAGGAGACGCCTGTCCAGCCTCAGGGCAGGGAGAGTGGGTCTGAGGGCACGGGGCCGCGGGGCTTCACGTCCACACGGGACTGTCTGCGAGTTGGCTGGACTGCACTCAGAGACCGCTCACCTGACCAGGTGCGGCCAGGGGAGGCAGCCCCACCCAGCGGGCTTCCGCTGCAGGTATCTCATAATTATAGCAAGGGCTACTGTCATTACACGAGCTGGCAACGGCACGGACAGAAAAAGGTAACGGTGAGCAGTCTCTGGCACGGGAAGTGCCCTGCGATATCTCCACCAGTCACGAGTAACGTCAGAGGGAAAAAACGAAGAAACCAGCAAACAAAAGTCAGGCAGGCTGTGCAGTTAGAGCCTCTGTGCTGGAGAACGTTCCCCAAAGCCGGTCAGGACAGCAGGGGACCCTCCAGAGAGTGCTGCCCAGCCACCCGTGGCAGACAGGGTGCCCTGCGCCCTGCTCAGACTGACCAGGAGCCCCCCACCCCCCGCAGCGACTTCACGGGCATCTGCGGTGGGGGCGATCGAGTTACACATGGACGTACATTCTGAGCTTGCGGGAAGGAAATGCCTTGTGAATTCCAAATACAATTACTGGAATATCATTCAAGAACAACGTTGCAAGGTTTAATTGTTTCCTGCCTCCTCAGTCCCCCGTCACAGTGACTTCACATTTCTCGCAGTAAAATGGAAAGAGCGTGGGTCTGGAGGAAGAGTCTGGGCTCACGGCGGCACTGGAACTCTCTGCCATCTCCCCTGGACTGCCACCTCCGCCCCCAGGGCGCCGGGAAGACTGAGGGTGGTGACCCAGGTGACAGCTCAGTGGAGTCTAGCCCTGCGCGAATCCCACTGTCCCTCGCCCTCTCTGTCCCGCCTGCGGTCCCTGCAATCGTTCCTTATCTTTCCCGAGTGTGGCTGTAGTATCTCCACACTTCCTTCGTGCTTTCCCCTCGGAATCACAGGGGCGTTCCTAGGATGTGACAGCTGGGAGGAGCCTTAGGAGTAGGAGAACCGGGGCCACATCCCAAAGCAGGTTGGTGGCAGACCCAGGTCTCCTGTGGCTAGTGCCCCCAACCAGCCTTCCATAGCTCCTCCACTCACAGCAGCCCCCTCGGCCTGCCCCTGTGAGACACGGAATTCTCCCTTTCGCAGGTCCACCCGCCCCCCGTGACACCCATTTTACTTAAGAGGGGAAGGCAGGGTCTGAGGGCAGTGGCGGAAACCGGTACCTTGGCATTTTGCAGCGGGGGCTGGTAACTGGACGGCCGGTAGAACATCCTCTGGGTGGCGTCGGTGTGAATGTCGCCGAGGAAGAGCTCCTCGACGAGGTGGTCCAGGTTGTGGTGCAGGTACTGCTTCTCCACCCGGATGAGCTGGAGCTCGTGCATGGCAAAGCTCACGGCCTTGGTGCACTCGCAGCCGTTCTCCTCCCGCCACAGGTCGTAGGCCACGTCCTGCACCCAGGGGCCGCCGGCTTCGAGGAAGCCCGGGCAGGTGCGGTTCACCAGCTGGCCGAGCTTCTCGGCCACCGCCTCCGTGTGGCAGATAACCTGGACGTTGTGCAGCTGGTAGTCGGCTTCGGTGCCCCCTCGGATGATCCAGGAGGCCTGGCGGAGGCGGATCTTGCCCCGGATGATGAGCGTGTAGGTGGGGTTTGTGCACCGGTTGCTGCCATAATAAAACTGGTAGGCCTTGAAGGTGTTATTGTGGTAGAATCTGTAAGACCTCGTGATGAACTCTGGGCCCGACCTTACTTCGCAGCTGAAGAAGAAAAGGGGACGGAAAGACCTTTTTAAGCCGAAGACATGAGGAGGAGATTTATTATAGTGTTAAGAAATTATAGAAATAATAACTGACTATGGGCCAGACACTGTTGTAAGGCCGTATAGATACCAATCCACTGAATCCTCACAACAACTTGGGAGTGAGGTGGTATTATCACCCACACTTTACAGATGGGGAAACAGAGGCACAAGGTTAAGGACCATGTCCAAGGTCATATAACCTGCAAGTATCAGAGCCAGACCGTGAATCCAGGTCGTCCAGCTCGGCTGACGAGGTCCTACTCACTCTGCTCTGGGAAGTCTTCCATTCCTTTGATGAACAGGCCAGGAGAGCAGACACCTGCTGTCCTCGCCTCCACCTGTGGGCCTAGCGTACACAGAAATTTCTTTCTTCTGGATAGGGGAGAGGAGTGTAGTGCTGGCCTATAAAAGAAGTTCCCTTATGCTAATTCAAAAATAGCTCACTTCCTGGACACTTTCACGGGCCTTGTCTAGAATAAGCAGGTGCAGAATGTATGTCATCCTGAAATGGAATCTAGTCACCTAGTGGCGCATGGAAACTTGCCCTCTTATCCATTCAAAATTAATTTTCCCTCTGGCAGAAAAATAAAGGGGTAATTAAGTGAAAGCAAAGCTAACCCAACAGCAGAAATAAGGGTTTCTTTTGTTTGTGCTGGTTGACAGTGTAGCTTTAGATCAATGCTAGATGCCTAAGCCAGAAGCACTTAGACTGGATCTCCAGAGCACGACGGGAGTGGGTTTTACCTCAGGGGTGTTCTCACACCACTCCAATGTCATTGACTCCTACGGAACCAGCAGAGTCCGTACAGGGGAAGGGAGGAGGAGTTCTTCAAGCACTGTTCAGAGAATCTGTCCATAAACTTTCGTTAGATCCTAGTCTCAGTTACGTCATGACTTTCAGCTCATCAATTTGGGCCTTCTAACTCTGCTCACGTCTACAGCTTTAACATAGATTCTGGTTTGAGCTGACTTTGTGTTACTAAATCAAGCAGCAAGGCTAAATTCCAAACACAATAGGGTCTCAAAATTGCTAACATTTTAATTTTTCAGTCAAGAGCCTGGTGAAAGACATATACTACTTAGAAGTGGTACCTGTTGCTATGTAAAGTTTGACAACTGATGTCAAATATTAATAACATCCTATGGACATAAAGCACTCAGCAGTACTTAGAGCATCTGTAATCTGAGAAAAAGGAGAGAAAACACCCCAGATTTCTCCCCGAAAGCAAGAAAAGTTCAGCATAAGCAGCGATTCGTGTCAGCTGAGGTTTAGAAAAGAAGATCCCATATTTTTAATTTTGTATCTAAATATCAATAACCTGTTTCTTCTGCCTCCCATGTACAGTGGATCTCAGGTCCGGCCACTTCTCAATCGCCCCACACTCCTCCTCCCTAATCCTCTCCAGCCAGAACAGTTCCAACAGTCCTTTAACTGGTTATCCCCAAATCACTTTTTCTCCCACCATTTGCCACGGAGCAGCCAGAGTGCCCTTTTGTCAAGTTGGACCATGTTTTAAGCATGGCCCCTGCTGAAGACCCTTCCATGACTTCCCAGGCGTCTTAGGTTAGAAGGAGACCTGGTCTGCAAAGAGCACCTCAGCTCCTCTGGCGGTTCTCCCTGCTTACTGCACCCCGGACACAGCGCCCTCCAACACCCATCCTCCAATCTAGCCGGCCTCTGGGCGTCTAGCCCTGCCGCTGCTGGTTCTGCCCGATACAAAGCTCTTCCTGCAGCCTTTGCACAGACAACGATGTCTCAGCTCAAGGGTCCCCTTCTTTAGTAGACTTTCTGGACCCCACCCTGATCCTAAAATAGGGTCCCCTGGCATTCTCCTTTAGCATCTGTTGCCCACTACCCCTCTTCACAGCACTATGTGTGTTTGCTTGTAAAATCCCTGAAGCTAAGGACCACATCTGTTTTGTCCACTGCTATATATATATGTGTATATATATATATATACACACACACACACACACAAAAGCTAGACTAGTGCTTGGCACACAGTAGGCATTCAATAAATATTTGTTGAATAAAACATAAATAATTTTACAGAACATAATGTTAAGATTGTTTACACAAATTATTTATCATATGGTTATTTTGAGAGACCTCATTTTTTAGAAAAAAAATTCTGGTTTTTCATTACATTACAAAATTTCTTTTTTCTCTTCTCCATATTCATTTGATCCCTCCCCACGGTACCTGGAGGCTGCTATCCATATCCCAGGAATAGTGCACAGGGAGGAGTGATCAGATCCCAGAGTTAGTCTGGTTAATTCTCAACAATTTAATGGGTAGGAAAAAAAAAAAAATCACAGATCTGCCTCTAGGCTATTTTTAAAAGCTCTAATGGAAGATAAGCCAGAGCTCAAACTGGGATAAATCTCAGCTTCACAGCATGGAAAAGAATCCAAGAACTACGCCCTGGCTAGTAGAGGTAGCTTTTAACTTACTCTTAGAACCTTGGAGCCGTATATTAAATTACCAGAATATGGCTAGAATATTTAGCCCATAAGAAGCTTGCAAGTCATGTTTCAGCATTGGTGAAACACAGACTCTTAATTTCACTTGCTAATGGTTTCTTTTTATACGCAAGTGGTCCCATAGAGTTCAGTAAACAACGATCTATTCACTCACACTGTGTGGTTAACAGAGGTACAATATAATCTCTGCCTTAGCATAAGATTTCTACAGTACTTAGCTCTGTTTCTTAACCAACCACAATTTCAAAGAGTGGTTTGGTTCTTAGTTAGAATTCAGACAACACCTAAATCACTGTAGATTATACAAAGTCTCTATGCATCTGGAACCCATAAGAAGGGTCTTCCATGGAAGTGTGCTCTCTGGTCCCTCCCAGACTCCCCTCCCCTCGCTGCTCTTACCCCGTGGAGACCCAGTGGCCCTCGATGGTAGGCGGCATCTGCACAGTGATCCGTGCTCCATTGTGGAGATGTTTCAGCATGTGATGGCACTGTGACTCCTTGAAAGCCCTCCAGGCACTTTTCTCAAAGGACCTAGGATGGGATCTGCTGTCCGGATGAAGGAGGGCAGAACCCTCTCCCAGCCCTAAAAAAGAAAAAAGCAGAAAGTTAGCCAACAAAGAGAAGAACTAGCAGCAGATGTGAATCAGGCCAAACAACTGCCTCTGCAGCAGGGAGTAGCTGCAGGTGGGAGATGGTCACTTACTCTCCCAGGTTTTATCACTGTGCACGCTTTCATAGGGTACACATTTCAAAGTAGGAAGTGTTTTTGGAGATCATTTCCCTGGTGAGAAAACTGAGGTCCTTGGAAACAATGAACATAGTTTGCTTGAGGTCACTTAGTTAGCTCCTGGCAAAGCCAGAGCTCAAAGCCATGCATCTACGGAACAGCAAAGAAGGTCATGCATCTAAATGAGTACTGGCGTGGTGCAGGCAGGTGAATGGAACAGGCGTTGTAGGAGAGAGAAATGGACATAGACATGTTCTGGAGTCACCAAAGAGGAGGAGGTGGGGTTGAAGGGAGGAGGTGGGGTTGAAGGGAGGGTTGAGAAAGGGGACGTCATGAGGGTGGATGTGCAAAATGACACATTCAGGTGAGGAAAGGAAAGAGCAAGGAGACCAGCCTTGGTAAAAATGCAGCCCGGGCAGAACGGAAGGAAAAAGGCCAAGGGAATGGCTCAGAAGACTCCCAGCTGGGACCTGCTCCCTGGATTGGCTCCCATCAGCCCACACCAAGTCATGCATGCTCTGGTTCTTAGCCTCCAAACGATGCCCTCTACGGGGCTGCTCGCCAGGGGTGTGAGCCACATACCCTCCTGCAGTGGGGGAGCATGTGACCTTCCCTCCCATTATCTGCCAAGTCCGGCCCTTCACCCCCACAAAGCCAGAAACTGCTAAACATACAATATAAAGTTTTAAATTAAGAGTAACTGTAAGATGATTGCATATTTTTATTTTCCAGGAGTAAAGGAACACTAGCACTGAGTTTATCTTCAGTATAATTAGCTTAGGTTGGCCAAAGCCTATCAGCCTAATGTTCAGAATAAAGTAATAAAAACAAATGGAGTTATAATATGAAAGCCCACTGTCTCCTTTGAAATTCACTCCTGAAATGATTAACAAATCATAGGTTTTTGTGTTTTTTTTTTTTTTTGAGACAGAGTCTCACTCTCTTGCCTGGGGCGAGTGCCATGGCATCAGCCTAGCTCACAGCAACCTCAAACTCCTGGGCTCAAGCAATCCTACTGTCTCAGCCTCCCAAGTAGCTGGGACTACAGGCATGCGCCACCATGCCTGGCTAATTTTTTCTATATATATTTTTTGCTGTCCAATTAATTTCTTTCTATTTTTGGTAGAGATGGGGTCTCGCTCTTGCTCAGGCTGGTCTCGAACTCCTGAGCTCGGAATGATCCGCCCACCTGGGCCTCCCAGAGTGCTAGGATTACAGGCGTGAGCCACTGCGCCCAGACTAGATCGTAGGTTTTTATGGTGGACCTACTACGTATTTCAACACTGTCTAGCAAAAAAGACACTAGTTAGACAAATGTATAAAATTTTTAAAAATATACAAAATAAATAAAATGCACCTCTTAGAGTATTGCTTATAAGAAGGCAATTATATATTTTTTAATGACCACCCAAGTAACTTCACAGAGAGATCATAGTTTATGAGATGATTTGAAAATGAAAAGTTAGATCCAGAATATAGTGACTTGTAGCAACATGATGAAAATCTACCTGGATAAACTCAGGCCTGCAGGTTGGTAACATTCAAATATCTTTAAAATATTCAGATATTTGCCATCATGTGGCCAAAATATCCAGAGGATCAAACTAATTTTCATGAAAAGTCTTGGCATTGAGAAGACAGAAGTTTCCATATTTAAACTCTCAGGTTTTTCTTCTAAGTAAAATGCTGGCTTTGGGATGGAACAACAGGTTCTGGTTGTTCTTGCAGATCTTACATGCAACGAAGGTCACTGAGGCAAAGATACCTACGGGCATTATTCAACCAACTGAAAACTATGGAAAGAGATTTTAGACACAGAGGACTGTGTCATGTTCACATTAAATGCAACCTCACCATTTGGCCAAGTCCACTGGTTCTGGCCCAGGCTACAATGAGGGAAACTCGAAAATGAAAAATCTGTCTGTTGGTGTCATTATTCATGGTCACGGTGCTAAGTGAGGGCCCCCTTCCTGAGGCCTCGATTTCCACTGAGGGAAGGCATCTCCTCTAGAGTGGTCCTCCTGGGCAATGCCTCCTCTCCCTCGATCAACCCTCCCCAGGTGAAGCAGTATGAGTGACAGAGAAATGGATATAGACAGAGGCAGGAGCAAGCACGCTTGACTCAGTCATTTTTCTTTCTGTTTCCAAAACCAGCCTATTTACAAAATATTAAATAAATGCATTCTGATCAGCTCCCCCCATACAGTGAGGACCTGGCCCCCCAGCTGTTCAGCTGTGGCACTGGGCCAGGTGGAAAGTTTGACACATTCAGGGTGACTTGTTAGCACTCCTATCACGGACACACATCAACACTGTGTCTTCTGATCGAGATCACCGTTCTAATGTTTTAATCTCCATTTGTCTGACACCCATGTCGATGTCTCAGGTGGTTCTGAACGAGAGGAGGGCAGAGGGGAACTCTTCCTCGCACCTCCGCCAACCCCAATAGTTGCAATTGTCTCGATGACTGTAAGCATTTCTTCCATGTCCCTGTCAGGCAATCAAGGAATGGAAACACAGCACAACCTGCTGCTGTCTGATAGGTCAATGGAGTGATCAATTATGGCTAACTTAAAATAGGTTTTAATTAAAGCCACCAGGTACTGGAAGTTGGGGGAGATTCTGCTTTAAATATGGCACTAAGCATTCAGTAAAGAAGCCATTATCTCACTATCGACTCAGTTGTGTTCTAAAACTTGATTTGTAAACCCTTTTACACCCTGCTAACGTTTTCCCATAAAGATAATAAAAGCCAGGAGTGTAGCGGATGTGGAAATCCCTAGAGCTAGGCTGTATGGGTTTGAACCTGGATCTGCCACTTGAAGGATTTCATCAAATTCAACATCACTGATTACTCGGATGTACCATGATTTTATCATCAGTGACAAAAACGTGCATTTAAACGATGGCACAATGCCTTAACAACAGTCCTGAGATATCCAGGAATTGCTCACTTCAGCCTCTGACAGCTCTGACATTTCTTTTATATATTCAAAGAGATCTGGTCATTTTTCTTGCCTTCCATGGCACTGCTTCACGTGGGACAGGTCATCGTTTGCTCTGCACATATTTCAGTAACAAAACGCAAACACTGCCTCTTTTTTTGTGCAGGTATCACCCTTTCTAAGTAATTGACTGGTGCCGTGTGAGAAAATATGGAATTGAGGTTATTCTTCTAGTGACAAATCTTTGCTTCGCTAATGTCAAATGAATGCTCCACTGCTCTGTTACAAGATCTGTCTGATTTTCACAGTGACTTTTCTTTTCAGTGCTGATATAGAGTGTAATTTATAAGTAAGTTATGGAGAAGAAACCAAGCATGCTGACTCCAAAGTTTACTCTCTTGGTTTTCAAAACCAGACTATGTGCAACTAAATTCAAGATATGAGTACCAAGGATGCACATTAAAGGAAGTGACGTGAGGACAACATGAGCATCTGTGTCCAGGGTCACACGGGCAAAGGCTATGTCCCCCTTTATGACTCCTGCCTGCAGGGCACCAGGGACTGGAACCCCAAGGCACCAAGAAGGGTACGCCACTTCAAAGATCTCAGAAAAAAAATGGGTAACTTGCAACAGATGACAGACACTATTAGCATTGTGACCTTGAACAAATTCCTTAACCTCTCCAAGCCTCAGGCTCCTCATCTGTAATGAGGGGATAACAGCATCACCCAGCTGGTCTCAAGGTTGGTCTCGGTTTAGCACAGTGCCTTTCATTCCGTGTTAGCTGCTATTATTTGAAGTAATAATAAGGCTCTTAGAGCACTCTCAGAAAGTCCCTTCTAACTAACAGAACAGTTAAAATAATGGTGAAAGTCACCCGGAGTCAGGTCTCACTCTGGGCTCCGAGGAGGACCAAGTGCTCGGAATAGAGACACAGGGGCTCCCAAGCAAAGCTAGACGACGACCCTTGATGAAGACAGTGGAGCCCAAAGCACCAGGCTCTGTGTTTGTCAGTTTAACAAATACCTATTAACTATTACTTTGTGTATTTTAGGGGCCAGAAGTATAAAGACAAAGATGTCTTGAGCTTGAGGCTCTCAAGATCTTGTTGGCCTGGATGTCAAAGGACAAGAACAGGATGACGAAGGAGGGCTCTGGGAAGGCGGCCGGGGAGTTCAAAGGCAGAGAAGAGGGAGTGGTGGTTAGCGTCCGTGTGGCTCATTCCTGAGACTGGAGTAGCACAGTTTTGCCTTTTAACCAGTGGTGGAAGAAATAAAATCCAAGAACCGCGAATATGCAAGTCATTGGAAAGCAGGAAAAAAAACGGACATTAAATTGCTTAGGGTTTCGAGAGACAAATTCCCATTCTGCTACTGGTTTTATTACAACAAGCAAAGCTCAGGAAGCTGGCGAGGCTGTCGGCGCAGCAAGAGCACCCACGTGGGCGGCCAGAGAACTCCACAGGCGGCACAGTTCACAAGGACATGGTGATTCAGGGCTCGCTCTAGAGTGATACTATATTTTTAGGATGGAAAAATGGTGTTGGTATTTATTTTTTTTATCTTTTCCCTGAAAATACCCATCACCTTGATTACTCCTAAAGAGCAAAATTAAATGGGTCCAGTGAAAGGAGTAGCTGTAAAGCAGGAGAAACTGTGTCTCAGGCCCTCAGCCAACCGTTGTGCGTGGTCTCCAGTATCTACTTGGCTCGCCTTGATGTGTCGAATGTGCAGGGCCTTCTTGAGAGCACTAGTTCTGCTCAATGGCTGGGAATTAAAAGGCCATTTGCTGCAGGAGAAGCCAAGCACAAAAGTTATACCTTATACTTCAAGGCTTTCTTCTCAAGGAGCAGCCATGGTGCCCCCTCCAAGGAGACCAGCCTTAGACTTCTGGCCAACCAGAGACCCCCATGTTCGCTGCATTGCCTGGAGTATGTCAACCCCAAACCTGAGACTGAAACCAGCACATCATTCCTTCAAACAGTCAGCGTGCTCTAAACAGGCAGGCACTGTTCTAGGCACAGAGCACATGATGCCTGTGGGAGTCTCAGTCGGTGAGAAACCAGACGGCCTTACAGACGGACTCCACACAGAGGGAGAAGGGTCTGAATTCCTTCCAGGGAAGTTCATGAAAAGGCATCCATGCCTTGAAGACTCAACAGAAGTGGTCTAGGCAGAGCACAGAGCACATTCAGACATAAGGAGGAGGAACGGAGAGATTTGTATAGGAAGAACTGGAAACAGCTCAGAGTGGAGAGAACACAGGGTGGCCCAGGACGAGGTCAAAGGCAGGTGGGGCCATGACCAGGCGTACCATGCATAGGTGTCGCGCTGAGTGGGGACTGCCCCAGAAAGGTGCAGAGACTCCATGAGAAGATTTTATGCAGTGCAATGGCATGACAAGAATTCCATTTTGCAAAGATTGCTTTTCCCTTTTTTGGAGGGATGTGGGAGACAAACTGGAAGCAGGACGATCAATTATGAGGCAACTGCAATGGTTCCATCATATCATTTTTGATCAAATAAATGAGAAAGATAAGAGAAGGGAACTGCTTTCAGCAGAAAGCATAATAGTAAACCTTTTCTGTGGTCTTGAGAGGTATTGAACATCAATTGCACCTTGGGCGGGGGGAAGTATTACCAAGAAGTTATATTTTAAAAACTGAAAGGAAGGCAGGGAGGAGGAAGTGGAGGAGGGAGCGAAGCAAGTAAGCCACACTAATTTAGCACTACATCTGAAAAGGAACTTTTGTAAAATATTATATGTCCTGCTTTAATACATCTTAAATTGCATAAATCAATCATCCTGCAAAACTTGAGGATGGCAGCTAATAACAATTCCTGTGAGCATACACCTATTATTTATAATAATAAATGTGCTTTTCTATGACGATACTCTTTAAACACATCCACTTAGTTGGATTATTTGTGTGACTGGAAGTGGTAGTTAATCACAATATCTGGTTGCTGAAACTTCTGCTATTATTTATGAAATGCAGTTAACACTATGATCTTTCTTTGATGATTCAGGTTCATAAAGCAGCTCAAGGAAATTATTAGGAACATCAGTCCCCGTAGGATGGTGCTGTGGATAGAGGGGTTCTGGAATGAACAGGTAACAATGCTGGGTAGGCCATGAAGGGTTCTTTCCCCTTCCTCTACTTATAAAACAAGAGTGGGAAGGCACATGCTATGCATATGAGTGCACACACAAATAACATGAACATTTTGATTTATTGAGGATTCCAGATGTTTTTATTAACTGAAGGGTCTAAGTGATGGGGTTCCCATTCACTAAAATTTTGTTGAAAATGAATCCAGGAAAAACAGTATCTCAAAGGAAAAAGCAAATGGTCAGTAAGAAAATGGTTATGAGTTTTTAATCTTCAAGGTAGCTTTGGGTAAGTCATCAACTATGTGCCTTTCTTTCTCCTGTATAAACTAAAAATGATAATAATGATAACTAATGCTGGTATAACACTTGACAATTCACTTTATGTATATATGACCTCATTTGATCAAATGGTAGCACTATACGGGCAGAGGCACTCTACTGGAAACCTAACAGTCAGTCCACGATACCAACTAAACTGGAAGCTCTCCAAGCACTGTTGCCAGTCCAGAGGAATTCTCAGTAAGGAGGTTATCGAAATGACTTCACCATAAAAAGGTCTCATACACCAGGAGTCCTATGGCCTGGACCCAGATAAAATCATTACAGCAAAGGGGATGTCAGAGAAAAAAGTAGACTCTACAAGGGAATTGTTCACCTGTTAGAAACAAATCAAGTTCTATGGGCTTTAGGGTACAATTTTACAGATTATTACTTCCAGAGCACTAAATGAGATCCTGCAGGTCTGGGGGGCTTATTCACATGTGTGTAGTGTGTGCCCCTGAGTGTGTGCATTAGTGATTTACTCCCAAGGAATAAATTACTCCACAGCAGCAATCCTGAATGACAGTACAATGATCTTAACTACAATCATAATCACAACAGTCTACTGTTGAGAGACTGAAAATTCCCAATGATAAAAAAAGAAAGAGTCCCTAAATGAAAGGAAGAACAGGGTTGACCATTTACACAGAGCTTTATGCCTTAAATAAAAGTCTGTGTGTCCAGGTTAACTATTCAGATCACTTGAATTTACCGGATTCTGTGCACAGAAAGCAGTCTTTGGAGCAGTTTCAAAGGGAACACACACTGTACGTAGGCCACAGTCACCCACAGGGGATCTCCTTCCTAAACCCACAGGGCTGTGAGCAAGCATTTGCACAGACACAGGCCTCTGAAGAGATGGGAGAGGGAAGAGGGCAATGCCTACTGGCCTTCTGAAATCCAACCTTCATTCACTCAACAAATGGTTGAGTGCCTTCTGTGTGCTCAGTTACATCTTAGGTGGCAATGCCTGCTGGCCTTCTGAAATCCAGCCTTCATTCACTCAACAAATGGTTGAGTGCCTACTGTGCGCTCAGTTACGTCTTAGGCATGGGCCACTGTTGACACACGAAGTGAAAGTGGAAAAGGACAGCATACTCCATGTCCAAGTCTCTGATTTTTCAATAACATTTTAAAAATCTGAATTATCCGATAGATATATTCCACAGCGTTTCACCTGCCTAGATTGACTGGGAAATCAAAAGTTCCAAAATACACATAATAAAATGTAAAATTCATTGGGAAGGAAACAATAATTTTCAAGAACACTTGGAACTAAACTAATCTTCGATCAACTTAATCTCTATATATGTACTCTAATGCTTAAGAAAAATCCTTAATTTAAAAGAGGCTAAATAACTATAATGTCAAAATATTAGTAATGGTTGTCTCTGGGTAGAGGGTTTTATTTTCTTGTTCGTTTTGTATGTTTCTGTATTTTATGTAATGTGCCCTATATATTTTGATAATCAGAGTGAGAAAAGTGTTCTCAAGTTAGAACTGGCTTGATACATAAAATGTGACTGATTAGATTAAATGCATGTAATTACTTAGCCATGAAATTGCCCTGCCCAATTAAATAAGCAATCCTTACTGTACATGTGTGCTTTGAAGTAGATACTGGTAGATAAACTCCAACAGAGCTTTCCATTTTTCAGAATAAAGCATGTATGTATCATGGACAGTATTGGATTTTACTACCTGTGCTTGCCAAATTCTTGGCTTTATTTCCAATTTTTTTTTTTTTTGCAGTAAACAAAAGCTAAGAAAACTGCTTTTACCAATCTTTAAACCTTCATATCTAGAAGTATTTTCCCTTTGCGAGAAATATAATCAAGTCAAGATTTTAAATTCCTGGCTCCATTTAACTTTATTTGAAAACAACTTCCTTTTCTATATCATCATCTTAGGCCTTAGACTGGACATTGGGGCTGAACCAGAGGTTGCAAAGTTTGCCTGCTGGGTCTGCAGCCGATTGCTGCCACACCCTCCCACTTCAGCACACTTGTGTATGTGTGTGAGTGTGTGTGATGCGTGTGTACTCAGGCCGGTGGGATTCCCAGCAGGGAAAATAGTACAATAGTACAATCAACCACACTGTGCCATCCTCCCTTGGCCCTTGTCCCTAGCACTTGGCAATAGTAGGCCTTCATAAATGAACTTATTGAACAAATCGCTAGCTGAATGAATGAAGCCGGAAAATGCTTACAGAACAGAATACTCTTAATAATTTTAGGGTGACACCATATGCTTTCTCTAACCTAGACATGTACTTACCTATCACATGACTTTCCAGAATAATTTTATTCCTAAATTGGAGCGAACTAAGCAATGGCCTATGTACACAAAATCAACACAGTAAGAAGTCCTACTTGGAGGATGGCAGCAGATCTTTTTCCCTGATGTTTTCTCTGTGATCACCTCAACTCCAGGTGAAGTCTATGTATGCTGTGTATGCTTTCAGAATACAATCACTAACATATCATTTTCTATTTCTAGTCTGAAATGTTTTATGCTTCACTTTGATTGATTATATCAAGTTGTCATCGGCCTGTCCCTAAATAGTAGTATGTAATTACACAGTCATATCGCCCACCTATATTTAGTTCTTTTCTCATTTAGGGGGAAAAAGAATGAACATGGCTATTATAAAACTCCTTAGCCACATGTTTGAGGAAAGTCAATTTATTCAACAAGAGAATATTTAACATCTGTCTAAGTTGAGACCCTTGCCCCTGTTGTGTATAGATGAGTCATGTTTCTTTTCAAGATTTCATTTTCTTCCTATGACTAAGAAGGAAAAAAAAAGTGCAGGAAAGACAATGTTTTCTTGGTTACAAAAACTGTCTTTGGTAAAATGGTATTTCAAAGATTTCTATTTTACCCTATTTAAATGTTCCCTCACATCTTGTCGGTTAAGCTCTCATTTGGTAATCTACACAGTTTTTAAAAGTTTTGACATAATAAGCTCGCATGAAAGCAAAGAGCTGAAAGAACCTTCACCTCTCAGAAAAGTCAATGAATTCTACAAAAGTAAACTGCATTTGGGAATAGAACCTCTCTCCCAACATCAGCTCCAAAACTCAAAATCAAACGCTTCCATTAGCAAAGAGAATTAGCACTTTGCTGTGCATTAAAGCCCCACTTGTTCTGGATACCTCATGCTAATCTGTGTTTTTGGAGCTGAATGATTTTTAGAATTTGACATCTGAAACTTTTGTGGCTTTTATCTAAGCAAAGAAAACAGTGATAATGGACATCTTCCAGCTGCATACCTTCGTGACATTCAATAGGCTTTATTTGGATTAAGAAATGCAATTGTTTTCAGAATTCGAAGGGGAGGGAAGTAAAACTGACATGTATACTTTTATGCCATCAAATTTTGAACTTGGGTCTCTACATTTACAGTCTTAAAAAATAGCAAAAATAAACAAGAGCCTCAAGTCTTGCCAGAGCCTAATTTACTCACTGATAGGATTTAGGGGTGATTTATAACTTGCAATGAATTGAAATAGAAGTAGCCAAAAAACTGAACAAAGACTGGATGCCAAACATAATGGTATCCATAGCATCCTCACACAGGATGCACTTTTTCATCTTATTAACCTGATTTTTGGTATAACAAACAATCTGTAAGTTGTGTCTGAAAAAAATTTATTAAAGTTTATTACAAGAACATTCATAACCATAGAACATATGCTTTTACCTACTAAGTTGCTACTATAAACAGACAAAAGGTATTACATGGTTAGCAAATAATATGCCTACTTTGCAGGAAATCATTAATCCATTCTAAGATTTCAGGCAATTTCCTTCAGATTTATAACTTCTATTTAAATATATAATGAAGCTCCATCTGTTACTACAGAATTTTTAAATGCCTGCAAAACCCCTATCTGTCAAGTAGGACCTACTCATCAAACATTCTCTTAGGTTAGGTTGTTTAATGCCCATTTGCTGTTAAAACTACTTCAATCAAGGAAAAGTCATGGGGTCAGGGGAGTATCCAGGGGGAGGAAAGACAGAATATCCTATTCTTTTCTAGTGCTTTACATTATCCTATCTAATTATGACAATGCTTTCTTAAATCTTGAAGATTTATAACTTGAACAACTATTCCCTCTGTTTATTTTCTGCACTAAAGTTTGATACTACCTGCTGGATCTAAGTAGATCTTTGGGCAACTTCAGTTTTAATAATTTTGCCACTGCAGACTCACTTTGAAATTGGATTAACTTTTTATAAGTTTATCCATATCATCCAATTAAACTTTGCAAAACTCTCTTTTCATCTTATAGTCCCTTCATATACACACATGTGCACACACATGGTCTGGCTCCACTGTGCTCCCATTTGTAGCTCAGACTGCCCTTTCTGGTTACTCCTCAGCTCTCTGTCCCCCTTCCAGGACCAGTGGTCTAGGTAACCGCCCCCCGCACACACCAGATCCCGGGGAGTTACCACAGACTCCAGACTCAAATTTGGGAGATTTCTGGCTACACTAGACCCTCAGTGAAGATATACGTGGGCTCTTGTTACCTGCCAGCTATTATTATCCCAGCTTGGACTGGTAGGTAGGAAGTATAATTACAACCCCTCCCTCTCAAGGGAGGGAGAAAATGTTCAGAGTTAGACCAGGTTGCATCTCTGAGGATAGTTTCTGCAGTTTACAAGGCAATGATTTTATGCAAAAAAATCTTTTTATGACAAATATTCAAGTAATTTTTTATTTTAAAGTCATTTGACAATAACTACCTTTTTCTTCGCAGATATTACGATTTTTTTTAAAGGGGACAATTTTCCCTGTTTCATCTCTCTCTTCTCTTTTTTCTTGTGTGTGGCAGCTGCTGTTTGATCTGTTCATTGGCTCCGATTTGTTTCATGTTTCAGCCAAAGATTAAAACTGCTCTGTAATTCTAAGCAGATGGGCCTAGGAGTCCAACCCTGTAATTATACCTTCTCTCTTTTGCCCTCGAACTGCAAGCCTTCCATCCTGACTTTTAAAGTTATGGGATCGCTGGGGCTCAGAGCACACCTTGGCAATTGGGCAGTTCTGGCCCAGCCAGACAAGTTTACAAGGCCTATGGAGCTACGAGAGCCACCCACCTGGGCAGGACTACAAAGAAAACACCATCACAGCAGCTTGTGCATTAAAATCTCTTCCCTTTCCTTGCTCCTCTGGGGGGTCCGCAGCCCAATTTTCAGTCACGGCTACAGTGCGCTCTGAAGCTGGAGCCAGCTGCCGGTTTGGAGTGGCCATGGTGGGTGTTGAGGAAGGAGAGCCGTGAGGTCACTCTACAGAATGTCAGGTGTCTGGCCATTAGGGACAGCACACCTGAATCAGCACAATGTGCTTTGCCGTGGCCTGTCATGATTAGCAACCACCACCTGCCATAAAACCTGCCTTGCCCACCCGAAGGCAATTCTGTCTTATTTTTCTCGGTGCAATTCCTGGAACCCTTTCAAAGTGCTTAAGTTCTTGAGCTGAAGGTTTACTAGAACTCCTGAGAAAATGTGGCACACAGGAAGCACAGGAAATAAGGCGTCAAGTTCTCTCAAACCTTAGGAGAATGGTTTTAATGGTGATATCTTGGCTACTAGGAGTCCCCTGTTTCTTGAAACTGCACCCGGAGAACCCAACAGTCCACTTGGGAGAAAACTCCCCACCGCCCTCTCAACAGGGAGCCGATGTGCACGCAGACAACAAACTCCAGTCCTAGGGAGGCAGACTAACACCCGCGAGGTGCGTCTCCCCCTTAAATGAACAGTTTCTCTTTACAGTCTTGTGAAGGCTTGACCACATCAAGGGCCCCGGCTGCACCCTGACACTGTGGCAGTGGACTCGCAAAGCCTGCGACTCATGACAGGCTACATACGTAAAGTTAGAAAATGCAACGGAGTGGGGGAAAGTTCTCCCTCAGACTTGGAGCAATGGATTCTGGAGATAAAAGGTGTGGCGTGGGAGAGCTTCGCACCCTTCCAGAAAGAACAGTCCTGCAGCAAAGCAGCTCTGGGCGCCGCTGGGGGAAGGGGACCCGAGCCCAGGAAGCCCGGCATAGTCCCCTCTCTCCCCGGGCTGAGTAAGCGGGCGTGGGGCTCTCCTCGCAGCCGCCGAGGGGACGGTGTAGACCGGGCTGCGACCCAACCCGACTTCTCGGGGGGTTCCGCGGCGCCCCTGGGCTCGGGGCTCGCAGCGAGCCGCCCTCGAGAACTCACCGTGAAGCAGGAGGGCCGGGAACAGGTATCTGAGCAGGAGGCGGCGCAGACAGGACATCTCCAGTGCTTCTTGGGGCCCTCCGCTCGCCGGCCTCCGATCGGTCCCCGGGAAGCTCGGCGGCGTGGCGTCCGCGACTGCCCTCCCGCCCGGGCCGGGCCCCGGCGAGCGCCCGCCACAGCCCGCGAGTGGCCCGGCCTGGCCCGGCTTTAGGCGGCCGCGGCGCGCCCCATGCCCGGCGGGCGCGGCGCGGGGCTGCGGGGCGCGCGCTCCCTGGGCGCCGTCGGGTGGCTGTCGGCGCCCGGCCCCCGTCCGCGTCCCGGTCTCGCCGCGTCCCGCCCCGGCCTCTCCGCGCCCGGCCCCGCGTCCTGCCCCGGCCGCCGCGCAAGCCGCTCCGAGCTGCAGTGGCCGCCACCGCCGCCGCAGCTGCAGCGTCTCTTCATATTTCCAGAGCGCCGCCGGCGGGGCGGCCGGGCCGGGACGGAGGAGGGGCCGGGGGAGGGGTCGGCCGGGGAGGCGACGCCGCGCCACCGCCCCCGGGCCGCCGCCACTGGGGGTGGGGGCGCGGAGACTTGAAAGCGCGCGTCAGGCAGCGCCGCCCCTCCGGCCCCGCCCCCACTCCGCTCCCGGCTCCTTCCTCCTCTGCCCTCCTCTCCCTCTCTCGCCTCCCGCTCCTCCCCGCATCTCCTCCCCTCCTCATTCCTCCTCTCCTCCCTCAAGGGCCCCCTCTCGCCTCCCTCTGGCTCAGCGCGCCCCTTCCTCCTCCTCCTCCTCCTTCACCCACTCCTGGGCAGCTTCCTCCTGGTCGAGGGGCTCCAACCCCTTGGCACTGCACGCCGCCGGCAAGGAAAGGGAGTGTGCCCTTCGCCCGCCCCTCCTCTGCCCCAGGCAGCTCCGGACCCTTCCTCTTCCCTGGATGGCCTGGGGCCACCACTTGTGAAAGGTGTTAGGAGAGGGGCGAGGGGCTGCGAGGCTGGCGGTCTCCGGGGGATCTGTGCTCGCATACTGTGGGGAGTGTGTGCCAGCGCGCGCACAGGAGAGGGAAGGGGGGGAGTTCTGGAAAATTGCTCGGGATGAGGATGCTACAGCGCGGGGCTCCTCATGGGTGCAGCGCGTGTCTTCACCACAAATCCCTACCAGGGGTTAGTGCCTGGGCTCCTCCAGGGAGCACGAGGAGCCTCGTCGCAGGCCCCAGCCTGTGAAGGGCATGGCATAGGCTGCAGGAGCCCTTTCACTTTTTCCTCCCCCTTCCAGGAGGCAAATGACTTGTTGAAACATGGGAGAAATCTCAGAGACACTCTCCCTGTCAGTCTCCAGCATCGCGCACTTAGGCCCCTTCTCTGCCTGAGTCCTCTTCTCTCCCAGAGCAAATCTAGTAACCACGATCATGCTAATTTTATTTGTGTTCGCCGGTCTTGTGGGGGAGGGGAGGGGTTGTTCAATTTTACTTTGGCTTTTAAGACCCAAAGGCGGAACCGCTTCCACACAGGTCCTAAATTCTCCAGGGCCTGGAAGGAGGCAGCCCCAGCAGCTATCTGATTTACCGGGAGGTCCTGGCTCTGCAAAGGTCCCGCTTGGGCCCTTCCCCCTCCCAGAAGGAGGGTTACCCAGTCTCCTAAGCCAAATGTCACCTCCTCCTCACACTAGGATAAAGAGCAGACATGAGACCCATGGAGTCTAGAGAACATTTCTTGACTCAACTCTGCTAGTGTTTTTCATTAAAAAAAACAAACACTTAAAATAAATGCTTGACTTCCCAAGAGAGTTTTCTGCCCCTTTGAACAATGCAATAATTCAACTCTTTATGTATTAGACTTTCAAAACTAGTTGGAGCTTAGCAACGGTGTATTAGTAAAGTAGATGGGAATACATCTGACAGTTTCCACTTTCCCATTTTTTTTCCCTGAGAAAGCCATGAGTGTCTTGATGTGATGGTGCTGATACCGTTTGATGTGTTTTCGTTTTTATCACCATTGTTATCATCTTTCCGTCATTAACACGGGGGATCAAAACATGTACCAGCTGCGTAGCTCACAAGGATGTTGTGAGGATTAATGTGCCACTGTTGGCAAATCTTGAAGATGAAAGAATCCCTGTGTGGGCAAAAAGAGAAGATCAGTGCCATGATGCTCATGAGAGAAGCGTTACCTTGAGTCAGCCTGGAGCCGCCCCCTCTTCCGGGGCCTGACTTGCTCCTGATCACTCGCTCATCCCGGTTTCTGGGCTTGGTAGCAGACTATCGTTTTATAAAGTTTTCATATTAAACCAAGAACTTGATTTCTTCCCAAATGTTGGGCAGTTGGAAATGAGGTAAACAGCATACTTGGCTGCTTAAGCGGGACAAAAGCCTGGTCACTAAGAGCACATACGAGGCTGTGTTTAGTTTTTCAATGTCTTTTAGTCCATCAGGGGATATTTGAAACAAGCAAACAACGTAAGAGGGTGTTAGGGAGTTTGCGTTTTTGTATAAGCTATTTGGTTAACAGTAATTGAAAAATGTTAAGGTCATGCATCACATACGAGCAGAACAATTAGGTAATATATTTGCTTAATTATTTGATTTTGTTATTTTTTTTAAAAAAAGAATAAAACCAACAAGCCAGTCATCATTTGGTGTCGTCTTGATAGTCAAATTGTTTCAATTTTTGTTTTTCCAACTAGTTTTATTGGTGTGGTATAAATATAGCCAGAATGATGTCAGCAGTTTGAAATTTGTTTTGCCCGTTTATTTTCGACATGGAGTGTCATAGATTTAAATGCTCGACCCTCAACATAACATCCTGCCAGAGTAACTACTCCTAGGAGTGTCCTCATCCACTTCTGCCTGTAGAGAAGGTCTAGATTTTTCCTAGGGATAGGGTTCACTTTCCGCGTTACTTTTTACTTTTGCTTTTAGTGTACCTGCTTCTGGAGAAGAATAATGAAGGAGAAAAGAAAGACAATATAAATTTGTGTTAGAGTGATTATTGGCGCATCTGCGCTTGGAGTAATAAAATCGGGAAGAGTGCCTTGCTAGGGAGGCACTAAAGCAGTTATTAAATCTGGCTCAGAATCTGGACCCCTGAAACAAGCACAGGGAATGCCCCAGGCCACTGGTAAGGGCCCATGCCTCAAGCAGGTGTGTGTGTATCCAGGTCTTGGTGATCATGGGAGAGTCCCTGGCAGGGGGCAGCTGGAAGGATTCCCGTAGTAGCATCGACAAGGGCGTTAGAATATTCAGAGCTGTTCATAAATAACTTTTGTCCTATTGATGCAGAAGAAGAAACACAAAGGAGCTAGATTCCCAGCCACACAGCGCATCGCAGGCACCCTTGGAACACCTGTGAACTATTCAGTCGCTCACTCGCGAGGCCTCTCACATGTTTGCCAAACAGTCTTTTCCCACAGACACTATTGATTCTAACTGTGGGCTGCTATAATCAACTCTGTCTTTGAGGCAGAACCAGTCCTTTGCTCTTCCTTAGGAAGTTTGAATCACGAACAAACTTCCTGGGATGTCCTGTGCTGGGCACAGAGCTGGAGTGATCACCTTGCTTGATTTTCTCAGGAGGGTGCCTGGATTTCCAGTGAGCACAGGAGAGTTGGACAGCTCAATTTCATTGTTGTCCTGGGAGGTCCAAAGACCAATGTCCCTTAAAACCTGAGCCACAGTGTGGTTTTCTAATGCAGCACTTGAGTAAATTGATCTAAAGTTGTGCCATCCTGTGAGTCACTTGAAATTTCTGAGATCCTAGGTCCTTTGGTTCTTGAAGAAAATGATAGTTTTAAGAGGGATCAGACCAATTAAAACATGGATTCCAAAATGTACTCAACTGTGAATATGGTCGAAAGCATTTTATTTCCTCTGCATCCTCAGAGGCTGGAAAATGCCATCAGGAATAGGCTTTTCTCAAAACTCGGAGGATGTCAGTGCCAAGCCTGTGATGTTATGGAAAATTCCTGCAGACTAGAAGCAACTGAAGGCCAGGAGTGGCTTAGTCATCTCTACACCCCTTTCAACACCTAAACCAGTGTTTCCAGCATTTTGCCCACAGCAGGACTTTGATAAATGGTAAAGACATAAAATTTCAAAAATCCTACCCAGCTTCCTCAGAGGCAAAGACAATAAAATTATCCTGAGGAGTCTTTAGAAAGGGGCATACTTCAGAGTTATATTTTAAAAACATGCTAACTAAAACAAGCTCTATTTGGAAAATAAAATTAGTTTAGCTGTATCTCTGAGTGGCGCACTCTTCTGAGCTTAAGAAATTAAATGTTACAGTCTATTTTGGACTCCTGGCATTTATCAGAGAAAATCAATAAAATATTTGTGAGCTCAGCATTCGTTCATTCATTCACCCTTGTATTGACCAATTGCCGAGTATCAGATGTGTATGCACAACCATCCGAAATAGGAACAGAACGGTATGATTGGGATATAGCTGAACCAGCTGTTCACCGTTTGCCATAAATGTTTTTGGGGGGCTGATGGGAAGACTACGGACCGTTACCACTGGAAGAAAACATGAGACCCCTAAGGGCCAGGAGACAATTAAGAACCTCAGTAGCATTTTTGTCTGTATCTTCATGTGACTTTTAGAATATTCTTTCTTGCAGTGCTGGTTGCCTCGTACGTCTAATTCCTTTATCTGACCAACTAAATTATTTGGCTCTTTGAAGGCAGGAAGAAAATTGGGTATTATGTTTGTATCCCCTCCCCCAGCCCTTCACAAGTGCTTCCATAATGGGCATTTGTTGGCCTGGCAAATGAGGCAGGATAAGATCAGACCATCAAGAAAGAGTCTTTATGAAGCCAACACCACCCTAAGCCACTGTGGCACACAATTACAGAAACAGGAAGATACAAAAACTCTGGCATTCAGTCCAAGCACGCCCTGTGTTGTTATGGCACACATAGCAACTCTCAAACACATTTGACAAATGACAGGCCGTGTAGCACGATCATTACTGAGCCGGATTCACCAGGGGCTGTATGACTCTGGGTGAGTTACTTGACCTGGCTGTGCGCCAGTGTCCCCACCTCTGAGATGGGGATAATAGCAGCACGTACCTGCACGTGGTTAAGCACTGCATAAGTGTACCCTAAAAAATAACTCACTGACAATAATGAGTTTAGACTAGACCATACCTTCTCAACAAGACTGCCCTCAAGAAGGTGAAAATTGGTTCTTGGTGGGGGGATGAGGGGACAAAACTTAGATATTACCATGATCTGTGGCCCTCCAAAGGAACACAGTACTTAAACAGATGTAAAATATATCTATGGTACCTACAATCTAATGGGGAAGGGATTAGAAAAAAAGTTTAAAAATCCTCCTGGGGGAGGCAATAATGAAAAAAAGTTTGAGAAACACTGTACAAGAGGAATAAATTACAAAATTTGTCCTATTATAATTAATCACATATCAAACATTTTAATAACTTTGTTTCTTTAATTCACTGAACATGTTTTGATTATATGAAACCAAATATGTTTTACTTCAACTGACCATCTGGAGTGGCAATCTACCATCTGATTACCTCATTGTGACATCAGTTTAAGTATTGTTTATCTTTGATTTAGATGGTTTAGCTATTACTAGCCTCTCATTGCAGATGGGAAAACTGAGGCCAAAGAGATTGGGTGGTTTGCCTAAAAGTCACAACTTTATAGAGGCAGAATCATTAGGTTTTCTGGTGCTCAGTAAGGTGCTATTTTCAGCTCTATGGCAGTACCAAAAAAAAAAAAAAAAAATCTTCCACATCTCAGAAGTAGAAAATTGATTTAGATGTGTCTTAAGACATACAAGCTAAAGTGGAAGGTGGGGATGTTGTATAGGCTATTTGGACATTTATTGCAGTTGGAGTCTAGATGCTTGGTGCTATAGGTCACTGATTTTGAAATAGCCAAACATTTTAGTTTTTAGAACAGATTTTTGCAATCAATAAAATGGGCAAGTGGACCAGCTAGTCACCGCAATGTTGCCCACTGCTGCCAGTTTCTGAACTTTTCAGTTTTAGGACTGGACCAGTCCTTTTAGGATGTACAAGTATTGTGTGATTGTGTTCTGGGTTGTGCATATTCAGAAAGATGAATGGCATAGCAGTGGCCATATGCAATCACATTTCATCTATTTGAAGCCTGGGTCTCTCAAGCAGAGCTGAGCATAAACAAAACAGTCTGTTGGGCCACCAAATTCTACATCACAAAGGCCATGTGATACTTAATCTCCATAATTGTGTAACACCTTGAATTCTCAAAAGACTTTCAAATGTATGGTCTCTTTTGATCTTCACACAATTTTGTGAGTGCCAGAGGACAGTTGAGGCTATTCTGATATAGAGACACAAACTCAAATTTCAGAGAGGCGCACGATGCCTCTGCAGGCACTGAGAATGTGTGCTCTGTTCTACGAGAGCATATCAGCCTTCAACTGACAATCTTTTATCTTCTCATACAGAACTTGGTGTCTATGCTGCCTCTGTTCTTACGCAGAAATCGAGGGGGAAAACTTTCAGACACAGCAGTGAAAATGCACCAAAGTTGAAAATAAATTAACCCTATAAATTTAGGAAAACCTTACATGCTTATATAGCTTATTTTCTCATGATTTATCTCTATATTTTTCATAGGTTTAGTCCAGTGCCGAAATTAGTAACTATTCAGGAACTCTCAATTGATTGGATGACAACAAATGTTTTATCACAATGGACCCATTGGGTCAAGTGAGAAACAGCAAATATGATGGCAAATCATTCTGGGAAAGAGACAAGGAGATCCAAAACTGGGTCGAGACACCAGCCAAGCTCTAAGGCAGTTCATGGAACAAGAAGTCAACATGAGGATGAGCTTATCTGGAAGGAGCTACAGGACCAGCGAGTATGGGAAGGTTTCTCTGGGCATAAGAGGCCAACGCTGACCAGTTGGCAGATCTCAGGTCAGAGGGGATGGCCAAACCACTGCGGGCACAAAATATCTCCCCCAGTGAGGACAGCTGGACGGAGCATAGTCTCCATCAGATGTAGTATCTGCAGATGCTCCAGGGACACAGCAGATGGTCAAACCGGAGAGCTGCGCTGCCCGCATTTAGGCCAGACCTCAGTTCTTTCTTCTTGGAATTGGAGAAGGGTTGAGCAACTCCAAAACAGTCAGTAGATGCAGATGCAAGAAATGCTGAGGCGACACTCTTCAACCTGAGGAGGTGGAGTCTACCTGTGATGGGTGGTGGAGAGCCTTGGGTCACAGCAGAGGGTTTAGGGCCACAAGGAAACTGAAGCCCCTTGAGGTCAGACTTTCTCCAGGCCACACAAGCTGGGGGCCAGGTCTACACTCCAGGTGTCCCCATCTCATTTCAGGGCATCTTCCACTTCCACCTTGTGCTTCAGGTTCATATCCTCTCTCTCATAATGATTACAAACTTGGAAAGCAGGGACCTCATGAAACATTAGTTTTTTTGTTTTTTTGTTTTTTTTTTTTGAGACAGAGTTTCACTCTCTTGCCTGGGGCGAGTGCCGTGGCGTCATCCTAGCTCACAGCAACCTCAAACTCCTGGGCTCCAGTAATCCTACTGTCTCAGCCTCCCGAGTAGCTGGGACTACAGGCATGCGCCACCATGCCCAGCTAATTTTTTCTATATATATATTTTTAGCTGTCCAATTAATTTCTTTCTATTTTTGGTAGAGACGGGGTCTCACTCTTGCTCAGGCTGGTCTCGAACTCCTGAGCTCAGGACGATCCGCCCGCCTTGGCCTCCCAGAGTGCTGAAACATTAGTTTTGTTAAATTAATTGTATGCCGAATTTCCTCTTAAACGTGTATTCCACATCACTAATTCTTTCCTTTATTACATCGATTCTGCCTTTACTGCTTCTGGAGGTATGTTAGGCTCTTCTGTTCTGTAGTAATTACTTGTTCCAAGTAATTCCTACTTCACTACAAGCTCCTGATTTACAATCATTTAAAATTTGTTAACATTGTCAGCTAAGTGACTCCACCTTGTCTGTGGTACCAGTGGATTTGTTTTGTTTTGTGTTTGGTCTCCTTTTCCCTTTGTGCCCCTCTGTGCAGCATGGCCTTTGTGCTCCTGTGAGGGTGAGCCCTGGGGAGAGACATTCCAAAAGAATCCATTCATGGTGCAGAGCAGACCTAGATGGTCTGGCAGAGAGATGGACAGCAGAGAAATTACAGGCTACGTTCCCATATATATTCTGCCATGGCTTTCCAGATTTTCAGGCCCATCTGTCTAGTATTTTAACATAGAATGAAGCATGGAGAAATGACCTTGCCACTGCATAGCTGTATGCGCTGAGCTTGCTAAGACTCTGCAGCTCTCCAAGAACCTTGGGGGAGGGGGCGGTGGTATAGGCACAGCAGTTGGTTCAAGCTTTATGAAGGTGAGATTAAGCCATTCCTAGCCCAAGCTGAAATTAACATGGTCACCAATTCCATAGAAGCCACTGTGACAGACAGGCCACATGAAATCTGACACCTTTAGAGGTGGGCTGGCTTGCTGTAAAGCCATTTAAAGAGGATTGATGCAACATATTGCACTGAATTCGGTAGACTGGGTTTGAAATCTTGACCAACTGCCTGCACAAAACTTTGCATAGGAGACCCTCCCCTTTCTCCTCCCACATGCCCTTCCCTTATCTCTCACCCTACCATGGCACCCAGGCGTTGGTGCAGGTCTGAGCTCTGGGGTGCACAAAGAGCTGGAATGGAAGCGCCACAAAGCGCTATCCTGTCAGAAGGAGTTATTACATCTGCCACCAGGGCACATGTCCACACATGCACTGTCCGGCTCCAAGACTTTAAAAGTCCTCACCTTGGATAATAAGCAAAGTGGACGTTGATGCTCTGGTCTACCTGCCGCGGCCAAGCTCACCCAAAGAGATTAAGCTGGTGGTTAAGCATGTTCGTGACCAGAGACTCCTGCACAAGCAAAAACTGAAATCATATTGTAGCTAAATCATTTGAAAACAAACATTAGCTCTCTCCAACAAGCCAAAGAACAGAGAAAATCTAAGAATAAGAAAGAATAAGGAAAAGGAATATTACAGAACAATCTTAGAATAAAGCCATCAGATGCAGAGAGCCAAACCGCAAAGAAAGAAAGACATTTCAAACCTTTTTTTTGTTCAACAAATATCGATTGAGAACCAAGTCTTATTTCCCCTCTTATGCATGTATGTTTTTGAAAATTAAAATCTCTACAGTGACAAAGCTAGTCACATGCCTGGGGGATCTACTGCCAGCAGATATAAGCATTTGAAAACCAAATTTCTCAAATTTCCCATGAGAATCTACTAAATTATAGCTTTCTGAACACTGTGATCAGAATAGAAAGAATCATAATGATACACATGAGAGTGTATTTTCACTTTTTCAACAAGGAAGGCCGTAGCATCTATAGTTAAGGGTGCAGGCCTCAGGGTCTGTCAGAACCGGATTAAAATTCGGACTCTATCGCTTGCCGTCTGTGAGCCCCTGTGCAACCCAATGATCATAATTGTGATGAGAGTTGCTTCTTGGCGCTGACGGGGGACTGGGGAAGTGGCTTATGTAACGCACTTATCACAGCGCCTGGTCCACGGGGGGGTCGCATCCACAGCAAAGCTTCAGGAGCCGGGAGGGGTGGCCGAGGGGCTGCAGCTCGGATTTCCTCCTTTAAAATCCCTTCATATTCTGTGCCACCTGTTATGACTATTGTTTGGGGCATAATAAGCACCTTCCATGTCACTTTAAGTCATTCATTCATTCATTCAGGAAATATTTACTCAGCATCCACTGCGTTTCAGGCACTACGTACATACCCGCACCATTATTTTCACCAGAAGAACACTGAAAAGCATGAGGATTCGATGAGGATTCTCAGTGAGAAACGTGTCCTGGCTTCTCTGACCCCTGGCACGCCCTGGGCTGTGCTACGCTTTGCAGGGTGGGAAAGTCATCTCTCTGGGCTTCCTTCTTTGCCCAGCCCGCCTCGGAGATGCCAGTGTTCTCATGCTCTCTGCCTTTCTTCCTTAACAAGGAACCTTAACCTGCAGGCGAAGCCCATAACCAGAATGGACCTGGAAAGGTGGAAGCCCCAGAACTCAGGACACGGCACCAATAAGCACCCCAACCCCAGGCATTGCACCTTTACCATGTTTGAACGCTGCGGTGAGCGCCATGCTTGTCTTCCAGAGGCTGCCCACCCCTGAGGGGGTGAGTGGGGAGGGAGTGGGGGAGACTTGGCTTTGCTCTGTTTATCTTGAGCCCTGGGGCAGCCAGATTTCTCTTTCATTTGCATTATAGCTCTGGTCGTTTTACTTATTAGTTTTAGCTGGGGGTGGAGAATTTGGTAATGCCACTGAGTGTTGTCTTTTGGTTCTGTTCTAACTTGTAAATGTTATCTAGTTCTACTCTATTTTCCACCTTATGTAATATAGATCCAGTATCTCAAGTATCTGAGCCGTTAATCAGGTTGCAAAACTCTTCCCTTTCCCACGTGAAAGCAAAGAGGAAAAGCGGAACTTGTCTCCAGGTAATCACCTAGTATCATAGTCAGATTTTTAGGACTGTTTGCTTCTCACCTATGGTTCCTTCCCCTCCCCTACTGCCTTCTGACTATCCTTTGGCCAGTCACTATATGTTCTGGAAGGTGTTAATGCAGAAGATGTCACATGCCAGGCAGTAACCAAAGACTCTACTTAACTTTTCATCCCACGCTCTGCCCTGATCTCCACCTCTTTCACTTCCTGGTGGTGATTTCTCCATCACCAGCAAACCGGGGATCTATGATGCCTAGTGCCTGTTCCCTGCTGGGTCTTCTCCAACAGATGGGCAGTCATTGTATTCAAGAGCTGGCAATGGTCCCATCATTAAATATGCCGATGGCCCAAGAACACTATGAAATAGGAAGATGCTGAAGACACCTGGAAGTAGCATGTTGTCCCGTGATGGACTTTTCAGGCTCTAGATGGATCTCAAGATGGGTCAAAGCCCCCAAAAGTGGTGATGGTGGCCTGGGTCTGGGTGGGGTGAGGGACACTTGCCCAAGACCCAAGCAAATTACTCTGGTATTTCAGCAGTACCTAAGGAAAAGATGAGTAGTCTGTCTTTACATTTGTGACTTTGATCTCAAAAATGACAGCTAAAACAAACTTCTTTATAGCTAATTATGAAAATTAGTGTACTTGGCTTAAATAAACAAACAGGTCAGACCTTGACAGACACCTTCTGATCGCTGCTGCAGAAAGAGATTTGCCATTCTTGCTGATGAAAACAGAGAGATTTTCTTACCAGACTTCCCAAGCAATTTTTCCTACTTTCTATTCCATTTGGATACAAAACTCTTTGAAATTAAAATAAATAGAAATAAAAAGACAGAAAACAAACAGCAAACCTAAAAAACATTTCTCTGGACTGCAATAAGCCTCATGACTCTTTAAAAGAGATAGGAAATGCAAAGAAAAGTTTCTTTTAGTCCTACTGAGAGGTGCACTGTCCATGTTTATTTAAAATTTCCCCTTTGTTTATTTTCTTCTTCCAAAGTGGAACAACTTCATCTAGTAATATGAAGATGTGACACCTTCACCCTATTAAGTTACTTTCATTTCAAGTGGAGACAGAAGTTGTTACGAAACTTCTGTTACAAAAGCAGAAATGCAATGGTTTAACTTTTATTTTCTTTTTGGAGAGCAGTTTAATTTACAGTTCATAAAATATAGAGAATGACTAAAATATGGCATGAATTTACACACACAAAGAAAAATAACAGTAATATTAAACAACATTGTATCTTATTACCCACATGAAGCCATATTCAGGCAGCCGATAAGCTCTGTGTGTGCGCGTGTGTATGTGTGCGCGTGCGCGAGGTGCCTACCTTATACGTATATAAAATATGCATAGTGATGTGAATAAACTGTAGAAAAAGCAGAACTGGACACAGTTAATACTGGCAGCCAGTTTGCAATCTTCTTTGAGCATTTTTTACATGAACATACTTAGAAAAAAGGACAATATTAAAACCATGGAGTCCAGAACCGACTCCTTTTATGCATAAAGTGGAGATGGTGTCAGCAGATTAGACAACACGGCTTTGTAAAACTAAAACGAACCTTCTGTTCACAGAAGCCAGTGCACAGGCAGGCATCACTGGGGCTCTATCTTCATCGAATGATCATTCAGTGCACTGATTTTCTATTGTCCCAACTCCCTGATGGCTTTGTCCAGCCTCAACACAGATGACAAAAGAGATGCTTAATTATATAGCACCGACATGGTTAGGACCCACAGGGCCAAAGCTGAGGGGCAGTTATCAGGGGTGCGGGGGAGATTCTGATAGTGTTTCATACGTGGGCCACTAGACGACATTATTAGTGATGGGGTCTCTGGCCTCTAAGGCAGTACGCTGCAATGGGCTCCCAGAGGAGAGTGCCACACACCACCGAATGGTGGAAAAATAGTTTCTATTCTGTAACTTACTGCTATGGACAATTTTTTAGGGGATTTTTTTTCGTACCGAAGCTCACAGCTATGTCCATCACAACTTGGCCATTCTGATAGCCACATCTTGAACCTGCACTGTGGGCAGCAGAGGTCTGAATATCTAGGCTGAAACCTGCTCCAGGTTAAAATCAGCTCATGCTGGACCAAAGGCAAGACCCCGTCAGGGTCAGCAATGAGTTGCTGATCTGCATGGGAATGAAGACCGTGAGGGGCTGGCCAGTGGGATGGAGTGTTGCGGTGCATAGGAGTGGGGACGTTGGTGTCCGACAGGCTCCTGTGAAATCTTCACCGCAGCCGTGTGGCGTGCTGCCTGGCACCCGGGCTGGTGGGCCTCTTTGTAGAAGGCATCTAGCACATTAAATGAGGATAAAAAGTTGGAGACAGAAAGCAATGCATGGGGTGTGACTATGGAAGCAGAGATCACGGGATGCTAAGAGGTCAGCCAAGAGAACTGGCTCCCGGTCCCAGCACCATGGGACTACGGTCCTGAGAAGTCGGGCAGCACCTGGGTCACTGGAGGTCTGGGCAGTGCGTCATACTTGTCATCCAGGGCTCTGGCCTGGACTGAGTCCCAACCCTGTGTGCTGATGAAGGTTGAAGAAGCTCCTTGTGACCCTCCCCAGTGCTCAGGGAACTTCTACTCCGAGTTGAGCTGCTCTGGGAAAGTTCACGGAAGATCATCAAAGCCAAGCCCAGGTCACTTTCTAGGGAGAGGACGGAGGTAGCCGCTGCCTTCTCAGGGTGTCACTGGAATGTGTTGATGTTCCGTCATTCACTGCAGCACTAGTTTCGCCTCTTCCCAGATGGCAGGTTGGAGATGAGAGGACAGAACCGCAGGAACATGGCTAGGAAGCCAGGGGGCGGCTGTTTCCTAAGTGGTGCGTGTGCACTTCCTGCCTTGGCAGGGGCAGGAAGGAAATAGTAGAACTTCTACCTATTGTTATTCTTATGTTAAAACTAAGAAAAACTGAAGTTTTCCTAATTTCGAATCCATAGACTGGCCATCACCCTCATTTGGTCTGCGTGTCAGGAGGTGTCAAGTCTCACGTAAAACACCTGGTCCCCGTGGGAACCCGGTGGCAGGGGGAGGCCCCCTGGCCCCTCACCCCCCAAACTCCTTCCCGGCCCACGGCACGTTACTAAGACTTTCAGTGGGAAATACTCACAGTACTTTGTAATGAGACTGTGAGTTAACATGAAAATCTTTCGTACCACACTGAGGTTTACTGCTATCTTGCGGTAACATTCTTAGAAGAGTTGTCTAACATACACATAAGTAGTGTATTATTTCATATTAATAAAAGGCAACACGTTTCAGAAATTCTGATCTAGAAAAGGTCTATAACAATAACCATGTCAGTGGAAAGCTACCTAGCAGGGGTGGGGGAGAGCTGCGTTCTGAAGACACAAGCCTAAAAAACAAGTACTAACAATAGCAAAAACAAAAGTAACAAGGAGGGAGGGAAAGAGCAGGAAGGGAGGGAGGGAGGTTTTCAAAAGAAACACTGTGGAAGAAATGAAAATAGATATTTGAAATTATTTCAACCATTATATGACTTTGTTACTAAAATAATATAAAAAGCTTCATATCTCTACTCTTAAAAAACTTAGAAAGAAAATTTTCTGAAATGTCCAATTTAATGTCCAAACATTAAACTGCAAAACCTTCTGATGTTTGCAAAGAAACGTAACAGTACAAAATTTTGATTGACATAAGGAAATGAAAATATTTTAGGCAAATTTCTATGAAAACTCTGATAAAATTGGTGAATGGGACTGAAAAATAAGTGTCATGATTGAGGACACCCAGCCAACAGGTTTCTTCCATCCGGAGCCAGGTAATGTGAGTCTTGCTGCCTTCGGCCCCCAGAGCTACTCACAGCCAAGACTCAGACAAACTGAACTTAGAGCTGGACATTTAAATCGCTTTATCACAATGTGCTAAAGCAAGATTTTCAAAGATTTTTCAAAGAAGCACAGTCAATCATCAAGCAATGAGAATTTTGTACCATTAATAATATTTAAGAGATTGGTTTATCTTTAATTACAGAGTCACATGGAGACAGCATAATAATACAGAAGCATTTGGATTTTCACTCTATTACCTGCTTACTTTCGACCCCCCAATATACTGTCATTTCCAACCAGTTTCTCATTAATCGCCACCCCAACATCTGTGTACTCCTTTCGCATTAGGTCTCTGTGAACGTAGCCAAACTGGATAACCCTGAAATATTTGCTGGGTTCAAATATTAACACAAGTTAAAGAGGCAATATAATACAATGTAATATTTTAGGAATTTACAATAGTTACTGAACACATACCAAAACATTCAATCTACCAAGCATCCGTGATGGACCCATCACAGTTTCAAATGAATAAATGAATAAGTAAAAATGCTCAGTTGATATGGAAAAGTTTCTCTGCTGATGACATTGTAGGTAAATACGTGACCGACCGTACATGAGTTTATTTTGTGTCTATTCAGCAAAATGGGACAGCCGAGCTATTTCAACAACTGTGATCGATGGAGATGCTCGAATAGAACGAATTCCAAACGAAAATCCAAACTTTGCTATTCATGGTTTTAAGATAATTTTAAAAGAGAATGTTCCAAGTTAGGGCCTTAAAAACCATTTACTTAATTTTAGTTTCTGAGTCCTTCAGAAATCCGAAGCCCTGGCGTAGGATTTGCTTCCTGGTGGGTACTGACAAGCCTCCCCCTAACTGCTTCCAGGTGCCTGTTCCTGACCCATCCTGCTCCTCCAGACCTGCTCTTGTTTGAGGGAGGGCAAAATCCTTTTGAATCAGAATCTGCCTTTTAAATGTTCAGAGCATGAAACTGGACTATTAAAACTTGGACATCTGATGTCGTCAAAATCTCATCTCTTCTTCTTACGTACTCGATCAATGTCAATTAGTTGCTTTAGGTTTTCTCCTAATGATTTACTTTTATAAAAATCTTTCCAATTGTGTGGTCTTTCAAGACAATACCATGTAAAACATACATCTGAAGTGTCACGTGTGTTTTGCTGAAAAACAATTATGTTCCTTCATTGCAAGTTTTTTTTTTCTTTTTCATTAGTTTCACTGACTTTCAACATGTCAAGTAAAAATGCTAGGAAAAAAATCTACTTAAATTATATTCACAAGAACAATTACAAGCTGCCTCAGAAGGCAGAACTATTTGTTTGACCACAACACAGAAATATCAATATCGATACACACCCATATGCATATACATATGTGTGTTTAGATCTGTATCTTCAGACACCAAATAGCCATGAGAAACTTTGAAGATTAAGTCTATTTTAAAAAACAAAAAGGGAACAAAAAACCTATAAAGGAGAAGAAAGCTTTGAAACATGTCTGTAAACCATGTGAAATGCATTTAGGTTTTTCAAAGTGAATTGAAAGCTTTCAATTTCAACAGAAGTAAATTGCTGTCATTATTAATAGCAGACATGTGGTAGTGTTTTTAATTGAGACCAAAAGTGTGGGTTCTTCCTAGTACAAAGACAGTGCAAACTCGGAGGCTGTGGAATGCTCAGGAGTGATTTGGAGCTCCTAGGAGGTTTCGTTTCATTTTTTTCTTTGTAAATTCAGTGTTTCAGCTTTAGAGTTCAAGAGATAAGATAGTTTTAAAAGTGGTGACAATCTTTAGAGCATGAAAAAAGTGTCTGTCATTCAGATATGAAATGAGAGTAGTCAAGAGTTGTGGCTTTTAGTGAGAATGAGGGCAGAATTTCCCCAGACAGCTACTTCAAGGCAGCACGTGAGCACCTGTTCCTTTTCATTCGCTGACATTCTCCCCTGCCCCGCCCGCGGGATTACATATTTCTCTCCAGCATGGTTTGGCTTAGGAAACTAAATATAACTTAATAAGTATGTTCCCTTAACAAAAGAGCGAATAAAACTGCCAGAGATTTATAAACGTAGACTGATATTACCTGGAAAGCAACAGAAAGTGGCAACACTGCAAAACTTGTAGTTGGATAGGGGAGAAAGACATGTTGGCAAATAATCGCGACTTAGTGGTTTGAGGAAAACGATAAAAATAGGAAAGAGGCCCCTGGTGTTGTATGGAAGGGAATTGGTGAGTCTGCTTTTTGGGGGCGGGGGGCGTTGCTCAGGGAAGGTTTGCTGGAGCAGCGGTTCTCACACTGCAGCAGGCTTGGGGATCCCCTGGAGGCCGTTTTACAGCAGATTGCTGGTTCCCACCCCCAGAGGTTCTGATTCAGTAGGTCTGGGGTGAGGCCTGAGGATTTATATTTCTAGCAAGTTCTCAGGGGATGCTGAGGCCACTGGTTGGGACCCTTTGAGAACCACTGTCCCAGAGGAGGAGATGCTTGGCTGAGTTTTGTAGGACCACTGTAGGCACACACAGGGGAAGCCCCAGATAGGGAGCCCTGGGGAACCGTAAATAGCCCTTAGGACTGTAAAGAAGGACCCAGGTTTGCCAGGGGCGGAGAGGTTTCCCAGGACACAGGACCAAAACCAGGACAGTCCTGGGAAAACTGGGACAGTCGGTCACCTGGGAACAGTGAAACGATGGGCCCAGGCAGGTAAGCATCATTGTTTCTGTGCCAAGTCAAGGGGCATCAACTCTAACCAGAAAGCCACGGGGAGCCATCAAAGGGCCTTACACAGGCAAGAATCATAAGAAGGTTTAGGTTTTGGGGAAATCACTTTGAAAGTCATATGGATGATTGATTAGAACAGGGCGAGACTGAGTCAGGGAGGAAGCTCCCGAGGTGGCCCAGGTGGGAGCTGGGGTGACCCAGGCAGGTATTTGGGGTGGGGCGGGGTGGGCAGGGAAAGAGGCAGAGTGCACTGGACTTAGTGGCCCACTGGAGAATCTGAGCATTGAGCCATGCAGGAAAACTGCGAGGCTCGTGGTCTGGAGCTAAGAGGATGGTGCTGACCAATGGCACCATTTCACAGATGAGGAAACCGAGGCCTTGAATCTGCGTGGCTGGCCAAGGCTATGCTGTCTGCCAGGTGGGCAGGGACGGGTTTGCCTGGTGTTCTTTACAGCAACGATGGGAAGCTCTTCTCAGCAGCTGTGCTCAGAACATTCTTTAGTCCTCCACTTCCTTTAAGGGAAGCATCTTGCCTCTTTTCAGAGGAACACCATATATTACATTTCATTTGTGGCTTTTTTGTTCCCAGTCTGACCCTGTGCATGCCTGTTTTTTCTAGTCTTTGTTCCGAGTTTCACAATAGCGAAGCAGTACGCACTTGGCTGTCGTCGGTCTTTGGGTGTGCACTAAAGTGACTAATATTGGTTTTTAAATGAATTTCTATTGCTTGATATTAATCCCTTCTCCTGCTTTGGCCCACTGTGTGGTGGTGCTGCCAAACACAATCTTTGTGAGCCCTGTTGACAGAGTGGGCGTGTTTCAAGGCTGCTTGAGGGGCACCTTCTACTAAACATCATTACTAATAGGAAATAAATCCCGAGTTTCAGGGCGAGTCAACTAGCTTACAAGGAGCTCAGTGCAATTTCTATACTACCACTGTGCAAACAGGGGCCGAGCAGACTGTTTGCCTTCTAGCTGGGGCAAGCCAGCTTAACATTCAGGAGGTGAGAGTCTCAGTAGTGTGCGCAGTGACCCGCACAGATCCCTTCACCCTGATCCCAAGGAGCCCAGCCGCTTGCTACCTGAATATACCTTTTCTCTTGGTTCTTTGGTCCCTTTGCCTCCGCTTACTGCAAGAGGTTTGTCCTATAGTTTCAACAAGGGCAAGACCAGCCGTATGCAGAGGAAAGTGCGAAGATGTCAGGTTGATTTTGGGGCTCACCTGTCACCCCTCTCTACACGCACACTTTTTAAGGCTGTGCTTTGCCCCTTCCCAGTGGAGATTCAGACATCTCCCAGCTACTAATGAGACATCCAAGGTCGCCCACTCAGATCATGCCTGACACTTCAGCCTTATCATTGTGCTTCTCAGGGAAGCCTGCAACATGAGCCAGGGGCCTCCCAAAGAAGAGACTAGCAAGCAACTCCTGTCCAGAGAAACTCTCTTAGGCGAGCCCATCTGAACCTTTACTCTCCCACCACAGCCTCCCTTGGTTTTGAATTGTCTTTGGTTCTCAAACTGACCTCCTTGTGTGCTGTATTCAGTCTTTGAGTCTCTGGTTTGCTGTTCCTTGGCCAGTTTTGCTTCTGCCCACCATCTCTGCTTCCTTCCATCTTTGTCCTCTCTGTGTCCCAGGTCTCCAGCCATTGTCCGACCCTGGGGTTGTTTTCCTCACTTGGGTGGGGTGCCAGCATGTATCTGTCATTCCTTTGGGTGTTCATGTTTCAGCCGCCAGCAGGCTGGAAGGAGACCTGTTCAATGAATTCATGTTGCTGTAACCATAGTTAATCATTTGGAGAAATGATCAGTTTGGGTGGGCTGAAGTCTTCTTGTGTGTTTTAAATCATACAAAGTCAGGAAGTGGCTTCTCTACTTGTCTTTTAGATTAGTGCTGTGTTCATGGGAGATCTTTTTAAACTGACTGTTGGGGTGTACAGCTCTCTCCGTCACCATCTACCGATTTCTCACTCCCTGAGACCAAGTTATTTTCCTTTAAGAATAACTATTCTTTTTGAAAAAAAGATTCATAATTATTATAAAAATTTAAGAAATGCAGAAAGACACAATGAAGAAAGGAAACAAATTACCCCAAACCTTATCACAAAGAAATGTGTCATTCACATTATGTGAACAAATTTCCAGCCATCTTTCCATAAAAATATACAAATAAATGCAACAACACTCAATGTCATTTTATAAACTGGGATCATGCTGTGCATTCTATTTTTAAGTAAAAATAATAAAATACAATTTCTCTTAAGTAGAAACTTATATAAAAATAAAGGGATTTCAAGACTTCAGATGGATGTTTTTGTTTTTGTTTTTGCCATGAGAGATTTTTTTCCTTATATCCTCCTATGATTATTGAAAAAGATTGGGAAAACAATAAATTATAGGAGTCATTGACAGTTTTCAAATACCCATTTCAATATTACATAGGATAGATTCACTCCTGTTGTGAAAAATGAGATATTTGAGTACTTTTACTCTTCTTCCTGACTCTTACACTTTATTGTATTTTTTCTAAGTTTCCTAACATTTATATTTCATTTTGTAACCATAGGTTGTTTAGCCTTGTTTCTATTTGTAAATGATTTCTTAGTCACCATTGGTTCTTTTACTGTGGTCATTCTATTCCTTGTTTCTTTATTTTGATTTGTCACTTGGTTAGCTGGGTTTCATTCTTCAATGCTTGAAAGGAAAACTTGGCTGGATATCAAATTCCTGGACCACTTTTCCCTTTCGAACTTGTCAACATTGCCTGTCTATCTTCTGGCATGAAATATTAGTCCTCAGTTTCTCCATTGAGCCCTTGCTTGGCTTGATTTCATCAATATAGTTTTTCAAGAAGGACTCAAGGGTGCTGTATTTCTTGAGTTCTTTCATATGTGGGACTTTTGACCTTCTGTCTTTGTAATTGAATAACATCTTGATTGGGTGTGACATTCTTAGATTAGAACACCTTTCCCTTGTAACATTGCTCCAATGTATTTTGGCTGTGAATGTTGTGGACAAGTCTGAGGCCAGCCAGGCCCCAGGAGTTTCTCTATTTGGATGACTGAAGGATTCTTGATTTTTCCCTTGATGGTTAATAATAACCAGGATAAGTTTTTATATTCATCATTTTTATATCCATTTTTGGGAAAATGTACCTCTATGATCTGAAAGTTCCCTTCTTCCATCATTTCAGGAAGATATTTTTCCTTATATATCTTTGAATACTTTTAGGTTTTTATTTGCTGACTTTTTTTAAGGACACTAACTTTATATCTATTATAGTTTCTTTGTTATAAGAGGTTTATCTTTTTCACTATATTTACTCTGATTATTTTAAGCCATTAATTTATGTTAATAACTGATTTCTGACCTTAACTACATATTTTGATTCTTGCTGTTTTCAGTCTATTTACTGGTTCTGTAATGGTATTATTTCAATGCTCAACTATTTCCTTGGCCCTGCAATTCACCTTAATCTGTGTCTCTTTTTCCCCAAATTCTATTTTGCCTATTGTTTTATGGAGTTCTTTTTAATGTTAGATCAGTGATTTTATGTGCAGAAAGGATTATTTATGGGTTATTTGGCTTAGTTTGCATCTTTGGCTGATTAAACTTATAAATCTTAAAATCTAATTTTAAGAGTTCAAGTTTAACCCACAAATCTTATTGTTCTATTTATAAATATAAATTTGATACACATACTCTTACAAGTTGAAGTTACTCGAACTCCATATTTATTTTTTAAAGTCCCATAGACTTGTATATTTCCATATTCAACAGAGAAGAGTAATTTAACCTTCTCAAGTCGACTGAGGTTTCCTGGACCAAGAATTCTAGGCATCAGTGTATTTGCCTATCAATCAAGGGTCTTAGCGCAGGAAGCAGGAACTGGAGGCTACTCACTTGCAGAATGATTCTCTCCATGTAAAGAAGTCAGGAACATCTGTGCAGGTTGTGCCCTGTACAAGGGTATATGCGAGAGGGCACTGGGGAGCTAAAACCCAGGCTGCCCTCTGCCAAGACACGGCCCTGGCAAGGGTATGTGTTGGCCTGCAGAAAGGGCATTTGCGCTAGTTGTTCTGCCCCGAGGGGCTGCTTTTATCTAACTGGCACAGGCAGAAAGTTATCTCCTTATTCAGCAACTTATTCTCCTAAAGCTGGTGTCTGTTTCTAATCTGTACAGAGACACTTTGCAGTGGTCAAATGCTAGGGTGACCTCGATGACCGTGCTCAACTCCTCTGATAATCGGAGCTGGCTCGGAGGGCAGCCGCGAGGCCCGGACGCTGGCTTTCAGGGAAGGTTTTATGTCACGAGCCAGCCCATGATGTGCTCACTGGTCGTGTTTCCTGCTCTGCTCTGCCCTGGGTGCTCATCCCGATCTGGGCAGACGGAATTCTGCGCTGTGTGTCCTGCTGCCGGTTCATTTTGTGACATGACAGATTTGGCTGACAGATTCGCTGCCTTGTTGGCTTCTGCATTATTCTACATTTTTCTTGACTAAATCTCAGCCTCATTAGTCAGTTAGTAACATGTGTTTTCAAAATTTTATAGTGTCAAGCACTTTGGGATTTTCTTCTTTTTCTTAAGTTGTATGCAAATTTCTTGCACTTCTTAAGTTATGTCTTCTTCCTAATTGAGTTCTTTGTCACATAATCCTTCTTTCATCCTTCCTCTCATTCTTTCCCTTTTTTTCTTTTTTTCCTTCTCATTATTTTGTTGTTGCAGATTTGCATACTGGCTCAGAGAAGGGTTTTTTTCCTTAATAAGTAGACTTTATTTTGTATGTTTTTGAGCAGTTCTAAGTTTACAGAAAAAGACTGAGCAAAAAGTACAGAGTTCCCATAAACCCCTGGTGTCCTCCTCACCCCCAATTTCCCCTGTTTTTAACATCTGGCTTTAGTGTGGTACATTTGTTGCAGTCGATGAGCCGATATCAACACGTTATTGTTAACTAAGTTTATAGTTTGCATTAAGGTTCGCTCTTGCCATTGTACCTTCTGTGGGTTTGGACAAATGTGTAATGACTTGTATGCACCACTAAGTATCATATAGAACGGTTCCACTGCCCTAAAAGTCCTCTGTGATCACCTGTTCATTGGAGGAAGCTTTGATCATCTAAACTAGTTTTGGTGGCCCAGTTAACTACACCAGATATTCACTGGAGGCCTATCTGTGCTATACATTGTAAAGAAGTCCCATCTTCTGATCTCCAAATGTCAACCATTCTGCACTGCACTGTAGACAAGAGACAGGCCGGCCTGAGTAGAGGGAGGGATTGCCCCTGGGGTTGAAACTGTAAGTCATTGCCATGGTCTCCTGAAACTGTAAACGCCTCACGAAGATCCTGGCAAAACCAACTCGACAGAAATGAAATTGGTCTATGATACATTTCTTGAGTAACACTTTCAGTAAAATATGTTTTAAAATATTGAACTGAAAAGAAATGGTTCATGCAGGAGTACAATTTACCCACCCTCATTCATCGACATAATGGGAAGTTTGTTAAAATCTGCTAGAAATGTCTTAAATGTCCGACGGAGAGGAAAATCTGCCTTTCTTTCTCATGATTCTCATAACACTATTCATGAAACATAAGAATCGAAGATAGGATTTTGATATCATCACTGGCAATGTCCCACAAAAACATATGAAAAGTGCCAAAAGTTTGGAGGTGTGAGAATACGACTTCACCTTCCAAAAGAGGGGAGAGAGGTTAATGGTGACACTCTGTAACAGATTACTAAAGAGCTGGGCAATGAGTGTTTCTTAAATAAGAGATGCAGCGTCTCCACAGTATGCCATAAATGTAGAAGGACAGGCAGTTTTCAGTGTCACATTTTGAGAGGTTTCTTGGCATTTTGAAGCATCTTCAGGAAAGAGGTATGTACTTGACCTCCAAGTCTTTGGAAGTATCTCTTAAGCTGACCCTTTCTTGCATGGCCTCTGAGGCCACAGTGGACAGAAGGAGAACTAATGCTACCTATTTAGCTGTGAAATCGGACAGACCTGATTTTGAATCCTGGTTGTGCCAGTTGTTGGTTGTATGACCAAGGGCAAGTTATTTAGCATGTCTAACCCCTAGGTTCCTCATCTACAAAATGGGGGTATTAACAGATTTTAATAGTTTCTCTCTACTAAAGTTGTTATGAGGACTGAGAGCACACTCAAAGCACTTAGCATGGTGCATGGTGTCCCCCCAACACAGTAGCAGCAAGGGTCTGCATCGGATTGAAGTTGCTAAAGGCTCTGTATGGCCATGCCCTGTATGCCTCCTTGGCTAGAGAGTTTTCATCCTTGAAAAACTTTTAGCAGACCCTGCTGGGTGGGTTGTAGAGAGAATTCTTGAGTTGACTGAATGTGGGACTAGATTACAAACCTCTTCCAGCTCAAAGAGTCCATGATTCTTTCACTTTAACAAGACCATGATTTCCGGGCAAAGCTGGAACAGTACCGAGCCACAAAGGGACCTCTCCTTTTTCACCCATTTGGAACACTTGTGGTGCTGTGACTACCTCTTGCCTAATTACTGCAATGTTTCTGCAACAGTGAGTGAATTGCTTTGGGAGGAAAATAATTCCCTGGCACCCCTGACATCAAAGAGCATCTTGCTGCCTTTTGTGGAAATGCAAGCGGATACCTGGACACCTGGGTCCCAAAGGCACCACGTGCAGGAAAAGGACTGGGTCAGAGGGACGAGCTCTCTCCCCCAGGAATCCCTAGGGCAGTGCCTGCTGAAGACAGCTGCATCTCAGTCTTCCTGACACATGTGGCTTCCTCACCCACCCCGCCCTCTGTTCTCTTCTGAGTGTGCCCAGCATGTGGTGCAAAGGTAGATGTTCACAAGGCCACCCCCAGGGAGACACAGACTTGTCCGCTGCAGCCTTCGTTCATGTACTCATTCATCCAACAAAAACCGTATGCATTCGCCAGCTCGCCTTCTCGGTCAGCGTGAGGGAAATGCTCAGAGATACACGACTAGAGATTGCAATTGGCATCATGAGCAAAGATGCCCCAAATGGTGCCTGCCAGCGAGGTTTGACACAGTGGGTATTTGAGGCCTCCATTGATGTGCAAAGACTAGTGGTGGCCATGGGTGTGGGGCTGGCAAATGCCCGGGAGGCCTTCTCTCGCAGTTTCCCAATCTGCCAAATGCAATTTTCCGCATCTCCATGTTCCTAATTGGGGAAGAAAAAAGTTTTTCACTCTTTGAGTTTTGAAAAACTAAGTGGTTCCCAGGGTTTGATGGGACCCTGAGAAATGCAGTTAGGCAGCAAGGAAGCATAAGGCAGAGGCTCCAGTTGTGTGTGTGTGTGTGTGTGTGCGTGTGCCTTATCACACGTGTCTCTGAATGTAGATTTTCAGACAGAACAACCACTTCAGCATTTTAAGCTCATGCTTGTTAATTCCCTGCTTATAAAGAGTACTTTGCCCTCAAATCTCATTTTCAGCCCAAATTCTAAAAACACAGGAGATCAGAGAAATTTCAGGTTTAATGATTTGGTTAAGTACCCAGGCTTGACGCTGCAAGCATGCTGGAGAACATCACAGCTCAGGGTCAGGGGGCTGGCAGGGATCGGAACTGAGGAAGGGAAAACTGAAAAGCAGCAGCAGGCGGGAGCCGAGTGTGGGAACCTGCCAGGCTATGGCCTTCCCAAGATGTAAAACTGAGACAAATCAGCACATTTGCTTAGTAAGGAAATGCATGCTGCTTCGAAGGCATGCCGTCTTCTCTGGAACACTTATGAATTCTGTACTTGTATGTTCGTTGGTGGGTTCACCACTCAAGAGCATGTCCCTTCTGGTCCTCACGGCTGTCCTGGTGGCTCCTGGTGCATTTCCTAACCTGCAGTGGTGTTGGCCATTGCACGGAGCTCAGAGAGGGCTCCAGGGTCCCACGGCCCCCCTGTGCCATCTCAGAGCCTCTTTACCCTGAGAATGTTTTATCTAAAACTGAGCTTCAATTTGAAGTCTGCATGAAATTTGACCTTCATATTTACCTTCTAGAAGCAAAAGAGTTAAATTCAACACTTTTATTTCAGCATGTAGATCGTGCCCTACCATGGACACATCACTGGCCGCATCATCACTCGTGAGTCTGCCGTGTCCACCTGCTGCCATGAATACTGGCTTCTGCTGACTCACTTGAGGTTGTTCCTGTGCTTTGCTGGCGTGGACCGTCAATGCCAGGGTGACCCAGAGGATGAAGGAAAACGCAAATGAAGATTCACTTTCTGGTCATGTAATGTTTGGAATTGTGTGTGTGAACATAGGACAACACATCTTCCACTGTGTCTTTCTTGGACCCCTTTAGGCTGCCATTGCTGCTCCTACAGAATGGGATCTCTTTCAATGTGGACAGCATCTGCCTCCCTGACAACACCCCCAGCAGGAGGGCAGGTGAGAGGGCTGCAGCAGAACAAGGAGAGCGAGCCCACCTGTGCAAGACCACCCATCCCTGCCCAGCATGGCTTCAGACTGACCCAGGAGAGCAGGGTGCGGCCACATTGACCAGATGTTCCATCATGGGAGGTGGATTTGACCACACACATGTGCATACCCTGTGAAGGGTGGCTGGCCAGTGGGTGCTGTGCACCACAAGGGGCACCAATTGGCACCTCTGACACCCTCTGGTGCCATGAGCTAGAGGTAGGTGGCACCACTGTTGGGACACTGATGGGAGGAGCCCATGTGTGGACCTGCACGTGGGCTGAGACCCAAGGACTGTGGAACCTAAGCCAGGGTGGCAGCACCGTCTGGCTGCCAGATCCCAAACAATCTACTGTGCCTGTTGGTGGGAGTGATGGCCGTGCCGGGCTGCCCCTGGAACCAGGGCCCACCCATGGCCCGGAGAACCCCGTAGGCAGGAGTCCCTGAGCTACTTGGGGCCTTTGCAGGAGGTGGGGCAGGGTGTGGGGCCAAAGCACAGGGCCCCTCAAGGAAGGGGGACCAGGGCAGGGCCGGAGGGCTCTGCTGCTCCTCACCCCACACACCAGAAGAAGAGGCTGGGGGAGCCCTGGGGTCATCACAGACACATACTGAGGCAAGCTGGCAGGGGCCTGTAAGGAGGAAGCCCACGCTGAGGGGCGTCTGCTCTGGGAACCCCAAACTACACAGCAAGCCGTGCTGCAGACTGCTCTGCCTCGGGGCCAAGCTCCAGATGCTTCCCCACCTGCCCACAGCACTGAGGACAGAGGGTTGTTAATTCTACAAGGCTACCGTGTGAGAACGAGGACAGAGTGTAAGTAAGTTTATGCTTGTAATTCTGAGGAAGACACGATATGTGGATTGCTTCAAGAAATATTTTGTAAAGGCAAAGGAACTTTTATGTGATAAGAAAATGTAATTGTTTTTAATGATTCCATTCCAAAACTGTGAAGAAAGCAAGCCAACAATACGAGGTTCCTAACATTGGTGCAGAGACAGCCTCACTGCTAGACCTTGTGTCTGTGCGTCAGAGAAGGGACATGCGCTTACGACCAGCAGGCCCGGGGCCAAGTCCTGGGTCCCCCTCTTACCTGCTGGGTGATCCTGAAACCAGTCACCTGCATTGTTTGCTTTTGGCTTCTCCACCTTAAAATAAGAATAATATTAACACATCTCACAAGGGGCCGTTTCCAAGATCAAATGAGATAATGTACAAAAAGTGCAGTGTCAAATGCCAAGTGCCAGATGGATGTTAGTTAATTCTTGCTTAACCACGAAGATTTCCTCCTGGCGCTCAGATGCCTCTGCACAGCTGCGGAGCTCTTGGGAATTCTGCTGTGGCCTTATTTCTGGCTGCATTCTCCTGACCACTCATGATGGGGTCCCTAAGGATGTCCACATCCTAACCCCTGGAACCAGAGAGGTCAGGCTACATGGCAAAGGGAAAGGAAGCAGATGGAATTAATATCGCCAGTCCACTGACTGGCCGTGGATTTTCAGATGGGCCCAATGCAATGAAAAGAGCCCGTGAAATGGAGGAAGGAGGCAGAAGAGTCCGAGTCAGAGAAGATATGAAGGTAGGAGCAAGGGCAGGGTGAGGAGGTGTGAAGCCTGTAGAAGCTGGAGCAGGGCAAGGTTAGAGATTCTCTCCAAGGGCTTCTAGGCAGGAGCAGAGCCCTGCTCACACTTCGCTGTAGCACAGTGAGACTCTGACCTCCAGAACTGTAAGCTACTAAATTTGTGTTGTTTTAAGTCACTAAGTTGGTGGGAATTTGTCACAGCAGCAATGGCCACAAATAGTTCGATATCTGGTACCAGCCTAGCTGCAGCACTAGCAGGCAGGTAGCTTGTTTCAGCAGTGGTAGGGAAAGGAGGTGAACGTCGCACCGCGTTCCCAAGCACCCTGCAGGCTGCCGGCCCTGTGGGTTCACACCGGCTGTTCTCCCAGCCCTGGTCTCCCAGCCCTTTCAGACCTGAGAGTCCTGCTTACCCTTCGGTTCCTGGTCCGATGCCTCCCCCTCCACGGAGCCTTCCCTCCTTGCCTTAGCCTGGTACGAGGGCGCCTTCCTGCTGTTCCCACAGCACTTGGCCCATCTCCGTAACTTGTGTTCTAGAGCACGGTTTAATACTTGCGAATGCATCTCCTCTGACAGACCGTGAGCTCAGGAGGGAAGGGATGGCCTTTCGGTTATCTCTGTGCAGTGCCTAATTCAGAGCTTTGAGCCTTGCAACGTAACATGAATTAAATTAAAAGGGCATTTCCAGAGTAAGCAACTATGAATATATTAACCAGGGCTCTCCAGTGGTATAGTACATAAAATGAGGACTTGGCTCCCGTGACTATGGGGGCCGAGAAGGCCCCCAGCATGCTGTCGACAAGCTGGAGACCCTGGAAACCCGGCGGTGTAGTTCAGTCGGAGCCAAAGGCCGGAGACCTGGAGCGAAGGTGTAAAAGTCAAGAGGGGAGGTCCCAGCTCCAGCAGCCAGGCGGGGAGGAGAAAGGGGCGGATTCTCCGTCCTCTGCCTTTTCATTCATTCGGGCCCTCAGAGGATTGGATGCTTCGGGACCGCGCTGTGCAGGGCCAGTGCTTTCCCCAGCCTCAAACGCTCATCTCCTCTGCAAACACCCGGCAGACACACCAGAACCAGGGTTTAGCCTGGGCACCCCGCGCTGCGGTCAGGTTGACATAAAAATCGCATCGCAGCTACGGAAAGGCCTGCGGAGGCAGAGGCTGTGCACCGGCCCTTCGCCAGCCCCGTTCCTGCCACCTTTGCCATGGGACGTTTCCGGGGCACCCGCTCTCTTTCTGCCACGCTGTTCACCGTCCCTCTCATTCTCCTCCCAGCCTTCCTGACCACTCTGTCAATATCGTCTCTCCCCAGAATATATGTTCACGGCCATTATTATTATCTCAGAGTGAAATTAAATCACACGTTACCTCTCCCACTGTAGTCACATTTCGGACTTTATTTGTGCTTCTTGAACGAAGAGCTCTTTACTCCTTAAAGGCACGTAGGGCCTCTGCCCCACGTTACGGAGAGCGCCAGACTAGAGGCGAGAAGACCTACCAAAGGCAGACGCCGCACACCCTAAGATTCTGTAAGTCTAAAACGCTGTGGGAGAAGCGTGTGAAAGAGTGGGTCAGTACAAATTCGCCAGGAGTGACAGAGCTGCAGTTTTTCAATGAAATCTGTCCTCCCTGTGACTGTGTAAAAGAAGGTCATCCTAGAGAGACATGTGGCATGGTGGCCCCTGTGGTCAGTGCTGGGCTCAGGAGCAGCTACGGTCAGGTAGCCTCCAGGGTACACAGCACTGGGGTTGGGGTGTGGGTGGCCCGTGGCATGGCCAGTCTGGGTGCACATTTCCCTCAGGTCTAATCTGGAAAAGTGCTCTTTGAGCTGTAAGAGGTGACACAGCTGACCACCCAGCAAAGGCCCCTGACCTCTGGCCTGTGTGGTATGCTATGCTGGCGGGACTTGGGTCACTTCTTGGGGACATGCTGTTGGTGGAAACCCATTCAGTGGAGCTGCACACCCAGCAACTTCCCAGGCACAGAGCTGTAGATGACCAAAGCCCTTTTTTCTTAACCAAGACCCTCGGAAGGAATTGCATTTTGTATCCCGACCCCATACTCACGCATCCACACGACCGAAATGATGTTTTCCCAGACTACCCTTATCCTCACTCCACATACATTCCCTGTCCGTCTCCTACCCTATCCTTCCAAAGCCTGGCCTTGGCTATATTCTACGGCTCAAGGAATTCCTGCGTGTTTCACTGCGTGCCATCCTTTCGTCCTGTTGCTTCACATCTGGGTCTCCGCTTGTGCCTGGCTTCTTTGGTTCCACCTCATATTTGGAAGGGCTGCTAGCTTTGGGTTTTGGTTTCCACGTAAGATGTTTTCTCTTGCCTGGTTCCCTTGTCTCCAAGCATCATGTCCCAGGGGCAAGTCCTATCTGAGCCACTGCGCCCAGCTGTGGCATGCAGACTGCACCGCCCCAGCTCAGGTGCAGCGCCCCAGGTTCCTGCTGTGTGGGAGGAAGGATCAGACTGGGAGTGCCATGGCTCACGGCTGAAGAACTGGGAATCCGGTCCATGCATCCTGAGTCAGCACAAGCAGGCTCCGTGGCCCTGAATGCCATGGCTCATTCTCTGGAGCTCCGGGAGGGCACAGTGGCCCAGGATAAAGGTGTAAAGGCCCCTCTGATGGCCCAGGTGAGCTGACACCATCATTGTCTGGACCAAGTCATGCCATCCCTCACTTTGGGATGTGCATGCTGCCTGTCAGTCATAGTTTACCTTTCCTTTGAGTGTTTTGCTGCCCAGCTACTTGTCATTTTTTATTTACTGTTCACTTCCTTATGTGCAAAGTTGCCAGAGCCGTAGATGTAGGTCTTTCATAGCTCAGGACACACTTGCTGAATAAACCAGAGGCATCATCAGTCCCTCTGGGGCCTGGGGGCCTCATTAAAGGAAAAAATATCATATGTGTGGGTCCAAATTCCCTCTCTAAATGTGTAAAACATCCCCATTTGAGTTCTAGCGCTTACCTTGTATTAAGAACTAATGAGCATATTAATCCCAGTGTGTGTCTAGCCATTCAACTTTGACCTTGGATTTCTCTTTCGGGGTTACTTTCTCATGAAATGTCTCCTCTGTGTATAAGACCTTAAATCTTCAAGTGGTGAGCAGGTTGTTGTCTTTGAGAAAAATGTGAGAAAAAAACAGCATTTTGCCATGCAACGAGGCCTCTGGGGCACAGTGCTCTATGTGTGTGCAACACACAGCCTGGCCGCGGCCTCCGTCTTCAGGAGTGCCGCGCACTCTGGGTGGCTTCTGGGTCAGCATGGCGACTCCTCAAGTTTTGGTAAGGAGAGGGCATCATATATGCCGGGTCAGCAATTAGACACCGTCTGCGGACTACTAATTGCTGGGTACCATTTACATATCAAAGCCTGCAAAAGGCGATGCTGGAGCTACTGAAACCTCCCACTCTGCAGGGTAATCAGACACAGGCGAGCGCCGGAGTTGGAGCAATTGCTCAGCTAGGAACTGAGAGCCAGAAGCCCAGCTCTGTCCTGGTTTCGCATGAGATGTTGAACCCTGAGCGATTCACAACTTCTGGGCTGTGCTTCCGCCTTCGAGGACATGGCTCAGCACTGCCCTATTCCTGCTTCCAGGGGAGAGAGATAGGCATAGCAGACAGACACGGAAAAGCACGTGCGGCGGGGCCATGCGGGGCGAGGGGTGAGGATCGGGCAGCGTGAACAGGGGCTGCTTCCATGCACACGGTCAGGGCAGGCTCTCTGGGGGTCGGCGCTTGCTCCGGGATTTGAAATGCTGGGAGAGCGACTCCACGACGATTGGGGCCGGTGCGTTAACATGTGGAAAAGCGTGCCACAAATCCCTCGCTGTGCTAGTGTTGACTGAGCCCGTGGGAAGCACTGCAGGCCAAGGGAGCCGCTAGCCGGGTTCTGTGGTGAGAGGGTGTCTGGTGACTTGGAGGAAAAGCAAGGTGGCCTGTGGCGGAGAGGGAGGGCTCCCAGGGGGTGCAGGAGACCAGGCAGGGCCGCGACAAGTGGGGCTGGGACTCCGCGTGGGGATTTCACATTGCTCGAGAGCAGGAGGGATATGAAGCCTTCGCAGGGGTGAGCAAGGGAGGAGCACAAGAAAATAGACATTAAGAAGAAGACGTGGGCTGCCAGCTGGAGAAAGGAGCGCAGCAAAGCCAAGTGGGAACAGGGAGACCGCCAGACTACACGTCGTGGGTCACGTCCCAGGGAAGAAGCATGTGCAGTGACGGGGACGCCACAGCTCTGACTCGAGGCTGTCAGAAGCCAACACTGGCTCTTGGCTGAGGGGGGGGACATTCTGCCTGTCTCCTATGGACGTCACCGGGCTTCTGCTCCCAGCTTCCGACATGTTCTGTTTGTGAAGGGAAAGCCCATGCCCGTTGCCTTATGAGAATTCCAGCTGCCTCGTAACAGAATGACAGCTTCGTGGGCACCCCGAGACTGTCCAGCACCCCGGCTGCTTAACAAGGGAAAGGCGCCGCTGCCACCTCCGGGAGATGTCCACGTGGCCACCATGCGCCCGCCGCAATCGTTCCTCCGCGTGCGGCTGCCAGGCGGCCAGCAGGCTGCTGCCGGAGCCTTCACAGGTGAGTCTAAGATCAAAACAGACATTTGTACTTAAAATAATTGTGTCGGTACCATTTCCAAGATGCTTCTGAATGCTGTTCACTTCAAGGAACCTACTTCCCCTATTTGAAAAATGGGGATTTTAATGTCTGCCAGGCCACAATTCCATGAGGCGTGTTAGCGTTCAGAATGTACTGGAGCTTTCTGGGTGAAAGATCTCTAAGGGTCAGAACTTACTGAAGTCATGCAGGCCGCCTCTGAGAGCGGCAAGGCTCACGGATAAATGCCATTATGGCATCAGAAGAGAAGCCCTTTGGCGCCATGTGCCCCATGTCGCTCTGCTTTGTTCTGGCCAGAGCCAGCGTTGGTGTCGCTCCTTGCTTTGGCAAGTGGGGGAGGAGCACCGTAAACACGAGGTGTGACTCTCCCCAGAATTCTGGCAATTCCACGGTCAATATGAAGTTCTGACTGAGGAACGCCGTGGGGTTTCACAAGCCGTGTGCAGGCAGCCACGCCTTCAGTCTTGCCGCAGATTTAAGTGGGAATCCTGTCGTCACTGTGGGAATCCTGTCGTCAGTCATCAGCAGGACCCAACCACACCATCCTGAGACGAAAGCTGAGGAAAGATTTCTCAGCCTCTCTTACGGATGAGGACGACAGACGTGATGCAGGATTTCCTGAGGCCGGAGCTGGGCTGAGATGTTCTCCATCTTAGACTTTTGTTTACTCAGGTTCGACTGCCACCTTTCACGCTGGCCTGGGGTAAAGGGGCACCCACGTGAGTGCGAGATACTGCATTTAGCCAAGATCGTTAGGCAAGGGTGCCCTTCCCACACAGCAATGCCTGCGGGCTCGAGGACGGAAAATTATGCGAGGAATGTGATACCACCAAGTCTGAACACAGAGAAAATGGGACGTTGGCACGGGCCTGCTCGGTCTTGATTCCAGCCTGCAGAGGAGGTGCACGAGGCTGGCGACCTTCCCGCCTTGCAGACGGGTCGGCCAGCCTGCCAGTGGCTTTTCCTGTCTCTGCCCATGTAACACTGTCTTTGTGGAGGACACGTGGATACACAGCTTGAGATTTGGGATGTGCCATGTCAGGTGGCGAGATAGGAGTAGGGCTGGCCATTGTCGGGGCATAGATGGGACCTTGTCGGGGCATAGATGGGGCATTGCGGGGCATGGGGTAGTGATGGCAGGCATTGCAAGCAACCCCTGGAGCAAGACAATGGGAGCTTCCGTTTGGCCTGGGAAAGGCCTTGCCCCTGTGAGATGAGATATGTACCATGCTTTTAGGAGCCCAAACCCGAATGTATCCAGGGCTGAGGTGGAAAAAGCTGCTTTATGGAAGGATCTGGCTTGCATGACAGGGAACAGTAACTGTTTGCAAACGTGGAAAACTGGCAGGGAGTAAGGAACTGGGATGACAAATGGAGACACTAGAGAAAAGGTTCTGCTCAACAGAAATTAAGAGTTTTCTGATGACTAGAAGAGTGAAAGGAAAGAGAGGGGAGTTCCAGGCGAGATGCCCAGAGCAAATCCAGGTTGCGATTAACCAGCTCCGTGACCGAGGGCGAGTTAGACAACTGCCCTGAGCTTGTTTTCTCATCTGTGAAGTGGGCATGCGTCCGCCAGCTTCCCACTGACTGCCAACTACGTGCCGTGTTCTCAGTGTGCCACGTTCTACCCGTGAGTGGACAGAAAGGGGAGGGGGAGCTCTCGCAGGTCGCACTCTAGTGGGGAAGAAAGAACAAAGCACTAAGTAAATCACGCCCTGCACAGTGGTAAGTACAGGAGGACGACTCTGCAGGGGAGGACACACGGTGTGGCTAGGCCGTGGCTTGTGCGCATGTGGATAGTAAAACCCCTACCCCCTACGGTGCTAAGACTGACTGGAAAAGAAGCATCTAAAACCCTCTGTACATAGTCAACAATAATTCACAGCCCTTCCTGCTCATTCCGGCAATGAAAGGCTGCCGATAGGCGGGGATCCCCTGGCCCTGCAGTGTCCCACGGCCCCGCCATGTGCCGGGTGACCGTGGGCAGGTCACTCCTATCGACTGTAGAGTGTTATACTGAGAAGAAAATGAGCCAATGTGTGCAACCTGCTCAGAGCAGCTCCTGGCATGCAGCAGGTGCCGTGCGAGCAGCAGTGACTCCGTGGTGGCTTCCCCTCATCGCTGTGGACTGAGAATGCAGAGCCAGCCGAGAGGAGGCGCTCTCTGATATACTATCCCAATGCCCAAGACCACCAGGGCCTCACCTGGCCAGGGCTGGTTTTGCTGACCACCTGAGAGAGCGGGCCTTTGGAGTTGTCTGAAAGCGGAGATGACGACAGGTGGTGAGGTCTTGCTGGGAACGCCACAAGGGCGGTCCCGTTAAGCATGTCTCGGGCAGGGGTTTGTCCTGCAGGTGGGTGATGACTGAGGCGTGAACAAGTGGGAGAGGGCTTCCGTGGTCTAGGAGGGGCTCATTGACTCAGAATGCTGGTTTCTGTTTTGCACGGACAAAAACCGCCACCTGGATCCTTCTTAATCTCTATCAGCTACTTGTTTTGTTTGATGTAGGTTTCAGTAACAGACAGAGAACCAAGCAAGTGGCCCCGGGCAGGCACCCCTGTTCTCTGCTCTCAGCCCCACCGTCTGCGCCCTGCGGCCTGAGGACTGCATGTGACCTTCAAGCTCTTTCCCAGCTCAGACACTGTATAGTTCTTGGACACACTTGGGGACCTGAGCAAGGGCAGTGGCTCTAGGCTGAGACTAGGCTGGAATGTTCCATGAGGAGAGAGGTTCTGCTCCATTCTGCTGATGCTCTTTAGAGCAGCAGTCTTAACTTCACACAGTGCTGAGCCAGTGGGCAGGTGGGTCAAGCTACTGTATTCACACTACCACTACCGCTGCCAATGGTTGGTGACATTTATTAAGCACTCCCTGTGTTCCAGGGCCTGTACATATTATACATATCCTTGTACTAATCCGGGTTCTCCAGAGAAACAGAGCCAGTAGTGTGCATACATACGTGTGTGTGTGATTTATTATACAGTCGGCACTCGAGATTCACCATCACCGTACTTATTTAACCTTCCCAATGGCCCTAGCGGGCAGGTCCATGAATTTCCCCATTTACTGTGAAGGAAACTGAGATGTGAAGAGCATAAGCAATTTGCCCAACACAAGTAGCTAGAAAATGGACTAGAACCGAGATCCATCTGATTCTAAAGCTTGATTTCATCAACTTTGGTAAGTTATTTGCTTTTGAAAATAAGTGAGAGGCACACTGGTTACACCGCAGATGCTGTGTCCTCGCTCGCACGGCTGAGTGGGAGAGAGAGGGTGGGTGTTCGCGCCATTCGGCCTGGACCCTGCAGACCCCCGCCCAGCATGGGGCCATTGCGCTGTGGGTCCCACGGACCAGGACAAAGACTGAGGATAGCAGCCCTGGCAGTTTACACGAGCATTCTCCCGTTCACCTTACAGATCCTCCGGAGACGAGAGGAAGGACTCCTCAAGGGGCCGGGAGATTGTACGCCGGCCAGGGCAGCCGAGGTGGCCCTCCAAACAGAAGGCAGTTCCTGCACTGCCAAGGCACACGGGCTCCCGCCCTGTTTCCAGGGGTGCCACACCACTCGGCTTCCACCACTGGGGTGTCTTCCGTGACCCCCGGCACAGCCTGGGAGCTGCAGCGCAGCTCTCAGTGAGGCTGGCTAACAACTCTCCTCGTCCTCTGAGAACGTTTTTCTCCAAAGAAGATGAGTATCTAGAAAGCACATTTATCTATTTCTTCTGTTGTCATCCCATAAAGGCTCCCTCCCACCCAGGGTCTAATTCTTCCAGCTCTTCCGAGACCTCAGGGAGGTATAACAGGTGTGTTGCTTTCTGCCTAAGCTCCCCTGTCTCCCGCCTGCCTCCGAGTTCATGGAGAGTGAGCGAGAGTGGAAGGGCCTCCTGATACCCAAGGCTCCCCCATGTCCTCTTTCATTCCCTGGGAGAATCACTGCTGGAGGGGAAAAATGGTCCCTTTTCAAGTACAGAGTCATTTGTGATGACCACACGTGGTCAGGAACCTGGGGTGGCTTCCAAGAGCTGAGAGCAGTCTTCGGCCAACAGCTAGCAGCAACACAGAGACCTTGGTCCCTTGTAACCAAAAAGAACTGCATTCTGCCATCAACCAGGAATGAGCTCGGAAGGGGACCGTGGGCTATAAATGACAACATGGTATGACTAACACCCTGACTGCAGCCTTGTGGGACCCTGAGCAGAGGATCCAATTATAAAAGGGTTTTGTTTTAAGCCTCTAAGTCTGTGGTACCTTGTTACTCAGTGACAGATAACTAAGACAAAGGGGAAATGTCTCAGCCTCATAAACAGACAGACCTTTGAGTTCCCTCAAGGGGTGTTTTATTTTTACCTTAGAGGGTGAAAGTAGACACCTCGAGTGACTAAACATGCTCCTTGACAAAATGCAAGATTAACTATTTTCATTCTTGGAGAGAAAAACGTACCTGTATGATGGTGCAGACACTTAGGATTATTTGAGTTCCCCCAAAATAGAGGGATATCTCAAGTGACACAGCAATTCTTTCGCGTCCCCATGGAATCTGAGAAAGGAAGAAGAGCTAACAAGAAGAGCCAGCAAATCTCATCAGAAACAGCAGAACCATTTTTAAACTCTTGCCCACACAGGGAAGTTTCCACACAAACATTCACTCAAGATGAACGTGTGGACATTTGAACAGGAACTGAGCTTGTAATCATTGAACTCTATTTGCAACAGTTCCTCTTCACTTCTTGCCTGATTGGCGCCCAGACATCCGCTTTTACATGCTGCACCCTAGGTGTTAATTCTGCCTCTTTAATTAGTGTAATCTCACATGCACACACTACTCCATATCTCATTGCAATCCACGAAGTGTGACTAAAGAACGCGGGTTCTGGATTGTAAAACTTGGAGTCGATAATGGGCTCTGCCTCTTAACAGTTGTGATCTTTTTAAGCCGGTAACTTAACAGCTCCAAGCTCCCATTTCCTGAGCAGTACATAGGAGACTCAGTAACATCCAATCTGGAGTCGTGAATGTCAAATCGAATGTGGGTGTCATGCATCTCAAACCTTGTGAACTGCTAAGAGGTCTGCAAAGTTTGATTTTAACTCTCCTTTCTCCTAGAAGACTGCAAATACACTCAAATAGGCCCAGAACCATTTCAGCCCAACAACCGCAGCTGGTCTGGCATCCCCAGGCCTCCCAGCAGCTTCACACAGCATCACCCTAGTCCCCGTCACTGCTGAGAGGGGCTGGTGGCTTGCTCAGGCCTCCCGGCCTGGTGAGGACGCTGCTCGCCAGTCCGACGGCCCTTGCCCGTGCAGGCGGAGGCGCCGCGCTCTTCTGCTGCCCGGTGTCAGCCTCCTGCTCGCTGCCTGGCAGCCTCCCGCATCCAGCACGCTGGATCAAATCCGTGGGCCTCGCCACACCCTCAGACAGCGGGTGCGCCCTCAGGAGGGGGCCCGGATGACAAGTCCCGTTACGGCCTGGCACTCACCGCTGCCCACCCTCATCAACTGTGAGCCCGTCTTTATGCCAGGACCCGTCCGCCCAGCCGCCCATGCCAAGGGGCTGGATAAGACAAGGAACAGACCACAGTGCCTGGTGCAGCAACTGCCCCAGGGTTCCCCACTGCTCCTGGCTGTGGGCCCGACATTCCACACCTTCTTCCCTCCACTTGAAATCCATCCTCTCATTAGCCATCTTATCTTTTCTGGTGATTTAGGCATCTTCCTCCATCTAGGGTAATAAACTTTCCCTTCTTATCTCTGGCTCCTAGGGAGCAGCTTCCTTTTCCCACCCAAGATAGGGGAGAATTGGAAAATGTGCAGCTTGAGCACCTTAATAATGCTTTAGAATACTTATTACATACACATTTTTAACAAGCACACAATCTAAGCTCAGCAATTTTTTAGGAGCTTCACAAATGTTAACTCATTTAATCCTTGCAAGACATTAGAAGATAGCTACTATTACTATTCCTTTTTTTTAGATGAGAAAACCAAGGCACAAAGAAGTTGGGTCCCTTGTCCACGGTCACGGTGAATGAGTGGAGCCCAAGTTCAAAGCCGGGTGTGGTCCATGTACTTGACCACTACACCAGCTACCGGGCACCACCTGGTGCTACCTGCATGCTCCTTCTGAGTGGGTGAGTCCTTCCTACCTCGGGTGCTGGAGAGCTGGGCATTATTTCCAACTTCCTGAGGGGCCTGGTGAGGGCTGGCATGGTTTCCTTCACAGACAGACACGTCCCCTGATTCAGCACATTATTTCACCCGGCCACATCATCGTATAACCACGTCCTCATGCTTATGGTTCCACTCTCTCATTATTTTGAAAACTCTAAAACATTACCTTCATGCAAATAATTTGGGGATGGTGGTATTTAAGCTGATTTCAATTTTCCTCTATCTTTGCACAAGGCATTTACTTTTTTCTTGGGGTTGGTTTTTGTGATGGGTTATTTGTCATGTGAAGGTCTAAGTCTGAACAGTGAGCTTACTCTTCATCTATATAGCACCTGAAATACTGCAGCAATTCGTGTTGCCACAGAAAATTGAATGGCTTCCTCGCAATCCTACTGATACTAGGTTTTATAATTTGTATGTTGTTTGTTGCTTAGGTTTATAATGATACCTTAGAACTGCTTAAGTTCACATTTCCTTTATTGTTAGTAATATTATTAGCATGTACTTCTACAGGTGACAGTTTTACTTTTTGAATTCATTTCTTTCTGTACTTATTTAAATAGTATAATGGAACTTTTAAACAGACATCAGTCTGTACAGAATGCGTCTTATTTTCAAACAGGCTGCTGTCCTGTTTCACAGAACAGAATTTTGCACTTCAGTCTACAGGAAAGCTAAAATATGAGAGGTGACACTGGTACTGTGTATGTTTTGTGAGCACTTGATGTGTCCTAGTTGATCGGTTGACTACCGCAGCGTTTCTGATACCAGCTCGGTGCATAGCGATTGCTCCTCGCACTGTCGGAAAGAACACATCACGTCACCTGTGACGGAGGAAGCGTGGCGGCGAGGGAGGGTAGGTGGGGATGTTGGAATGGAGTATTCCAGGGCTGCCGGGGTTCAGAGGTGCGTGGGGAACTCCTCCTTTCCTCTGACTGTTTAGACTTGGATTCTTGCTTGACATCACAAACAATGGGCCCCAGCTCAGGAACATCCTGGCTGCAAGTGCTCGTGAGTCAGAAGAAAGCGCCCAGCTGGGTATTTCCAAGGAAAGCCCTTGATGTCAGGACTGAGTGGCAACCCCACCCCTGCCTTGGGGGAGGTTTCCTGCGGCCGGAGGAGGTGAAACTTCCATTATGGGGGGGCCGTGGGACTGCTGCGAGCTAGAGATCCAGGCTTCATCCCAGGGACAGGGAGGAAGCAGCAAACACGCCTCCAAAACCAGGCTGAGGTTGGTGGGGAACCTCTTGCTTGAATCAGGTCAAGGTGACTGTGGGGGTCACTCTTGCTGCGACAGACATTTACACAGGTGCCAGATGATGGCCAGTACTTCTTGGCTCCTTTGTTGAGATCTCAGCCAGCATTTCCTGGCCACAGCGACAGATGGTTCTGTGAAGCTGGCTGGGGAAGAAAGACCTCCTGGTAATCAGCTCTCTCTCTGGTTCTCTCTCATGCAGGGAATTCGCGTTCCCGCCCTGAAATGTGGGAGCCCTTTTGCCTGGCCCCACGACCAGCTGATGTGATCGTTTGCTCTCTCTCGTGTGCTGCAGGCAGGTAGAGGGTGACATGGGAAGAGGGGGTTGTCCACCCAGTGCAGAAATGAGTCTCTTTGCCCGATGTAGGAATACACTTCTAAGTGCCAATTTCTAAGGCTCAGGTTTCCGAAAACCAGTTATGGATTCAGGCAAGGCATGGAGGCTTGGTAGCTGTGCTGAGTTGGCGGGTAGATCTGAGTGCAGCGCAGGCCTTCTCTGTTCAGGACGGCGCCTCAGCCCTTGGATGGGCGGTTTGTAAGTGGCCAGGTGCCCTGGATGGTGTCTGCAGGCAGAGCCATTCTGCCTTGGAGGTCCCATCCTCAGAGAGGCTGTTCTTGTCCACATTTTTCCCTTTGTAGATAACAATACTCCAAAAATCTGGCTTTGTGACACAGCCCTTCCAGTGCCATTGAAGATACAGATCAACTGAGAGCTTGGCCTTACTTCTTACATGCAAAATGCAGCCAGATTTCTTATCTTCCGCTAGTTTAAAAAGTATTGCACTAGCTCTCAAATTTAAGGGAACACACAGTGGACGCAGCATCTGACTCTGTCTTAATCACCAGGACTACTCACCTTTCCTCTCAGATCCCAGTCTCACCGTTAATTATTTCCTCTTCATTTCGATTTCAAACAACCTTCCTAATCAGTTAATAGTTGATTCTGAATTTGAAGAACATAATGAATCCACATCAAGGATAAGGTTATCTAATGTTTTCCAGATGCAGGCAACTGTCAGGAGAACTGAGAGAAGGGAGAGGCCGGGGGCCTGGAGACCACCCCACTACTCACGTGACCAGGGCTCAGGGGTCCAGGCTCTGGTTTCCAGAATCTGCATCCAACCACAGAATGAAGCCAAAATGAATGGTCAACAGTGCTTGCGAACTTCAACCACGGTGTTATCAAGTTTTAATCAAATCAACTAGCTAAAAAAAAAAAAAAAATACCGTGCACTGTTTCTATTCCATTACCGAATGTTTCATTTTGATCAAAGTTGTAGTCGCAGAACTGACAGATCGGGTGAGCACATACATATGCAGACGCAAGAACGAAATAAAACACGAACAACCACGACAGAACTATTAACAGCACAATACAAATTCCGTCATCTTGAGTTTCCCGATTCATTCTTCCAGAATAGATGATAGACTATCCTGAATTTAAAATTCATTTCTGAACCAGAAGATGATGTGGAAAGACCATAGATCCCAGGTATGAACAATCTTACTTTAACTGCTTCTAACTTTGCAATATTATGGAGTTTAACTTTGTTTCAAGTCTTAAAAATGGCCATTTGAAAATTGATGGCCATCTACATATCTATTTTAAGGTATTTTTGAACGGTACCAAGTTTTTAAGCTATTTTTACTAGTAATCACATTTGTGAGCAGAAGGGAAAGACCGGAGACGCTGGTGACTGTGCACAACTGAACAACCGTAGTTAAAACTTCAGCCCCTTCATTTTCCTAATTTGCTGCTAGAGGCGTAGGTGCGATAAACCAACAAACACCCACAGCCTCTGCAACAGGTAAATCCCTGCGCTGTTTTCCTGTCCTCAACTCCTGCTTGTTTGTGGAATCAGCCTCTCTCCTTACTGGGTATTTAATCCTCTTAGGGTCCCATTCTCCCGGGTTGCCCCGAATCTCCGAGAACAGAGGAAGGAATTGGCTCTGATGGAAACTGCTGGCAGGAAGAGCTCACTGGGCTGGTGATTCTGCCCAGGACTTGCGTGGTGAGGTAACAGCGGACTTCCAGCCACCAAGCAGGTGGGAGAGAGACCAGCACGACACATGCGCTTCCCTCCTGCCCAGGAGCCAGGCCAGCCCTGGCCTCAGCGTGGAAGCTGCCAGAAGCCTAAAGGTTATTAGGCCTTAACAGAAACTGGTGGGATGCACTAGGCTTTAGGCCATAACGCTGTCTCTGAGTATTTCTTTTATTTTGTTTCTAATAAGTCAAAGTGCTTTTGAGTTCCTCGGATGAAAGGCACTCCAAGCCTTTCAAGGACACGCAGACTCATCATTGGACGGGTGGAGGGCAGCTCCTCCTTCGCACCCCCAGCAAAGGAAACCCCAGCAAAGTAGCCACAGACTCGCAGCGCCAGCTGGGCCCAGATATTCACACCGTGTCACAAGTCACGTGTTTCAGCTGCTCTTTCTATGCCCGCCTTGTAATCTCTGAAAAAAATAGAAGTCTTTTGTGTGCCCGGGGCGGGGCGGGGCGGCCTTGCAAATCCCCCGAGTGGATGCAGAGCGGGATGCAGTTGCCAGGGAGCTTTTTCAGCCTCTGCGGAAATTAAGGAGCTCATGGAAGGAGCTTATTCCCCATTTATGGTGAGTTCAAGTGGGACAATGGGACTGTGTGGCAAAGGATTAAGCAGCCAGCCACAAAAGCATCAGGACCTTTTAATCTGAAAATCAAAATTGTGCATCCAGGGACACCCTCCCCCAACCGCCGGAGGGAGGCAGGATGCCTGAATGAGGGATTTTTTCTTCCTTCTCATGGTGGCAAAACTTTCTCAGTGTGCGAATATCACTGTTAACCTTCGGTATGGGCTTTTTCCGAATCCAGGCTACGTGGTAACCTTCCCTTAGGATTCTGTAAGAAGCAGTAGGTGCTGCTGTCAGCCGGCCCCAGGCCCGGGATGCCAGAGGGGAAGGAGGGGCTGAGTTGCCCTCAGTGGCAGGAGGGACGCCCTGCTCCAGGTGCCCCCGCCCCCGGCCCCCGGCATTCTCTCCCGCACAGCGGGCGCTCTGAAGACTGTGACAGGGATTAATTTTACTCACTAGTTCTCTTCTGGCCAGTGCCGTTTCTTCCAACTCCGGGGGCTTACGTCTCGGAGAGCCAACGTATCAAAGTACGAGTGGGCATGGTAATTATACACATAGTGTGTCTGATATACATTCCGAAGCCAAGCAGAAATTTCCTGCTAACTACTTTCTGGCTAGCACCGAGTCGTTCCTACTCCCTTTCGTGTGTGCAGGAGCGCAGTGTTGTATGTCGGGATGGCATTAAATCTTACCGGTGGCACACACACCAGAGAGTCGTTCAGAGAGGCTCGAACTTATTTTTGTTTATTTTTATAAATTTGAAGGTTATAAGTACAGTCTTGTTACATGGATATATTGTATAGTGGTGAAGTCTGGACTTTTAGTGTAGCCATCACCCGAATAATGTATAGATGCCCATTCAATAATTTCTCACCCTCCGAGTCTCCGTTGCCCACCATGCCATGTGCCACACCCATGTGCACACGTGATTTAGCCCTCACTTATAAGGAAGAACGTGTGGCATTTGACATTCTGTTTTCGGAGTTTCACTTAAGATAATGGCCTCCCTTAAACTTATTTAGAGCTGACATTTGCTTTATACGTCCTTCAGTGAGCAGGGCACAAGGACGCACCTCTGCACGTGCTTTGCTGACCCGGAAGTCTCCAAGCCCATCTCCCTGGCGTTAGAGAAGTGGAGCCAGCAAGGCAGAAAGAGACCTTCACGCCCGATTAGGAGTGTTTGGAGGTTCGTTTTAGAGGATGTGGAGTGGCTGCTTATGCACAGGTGTCTGCTGAAAAGACCAGGGTGGTATCTAAGTGCCACCCTTGAGGGCCCAGAGCAACATGGCAAACAAGCCGTTGTGTGCAAAGTCTGCCAGGATGCCTGTGGGGGAAGAGATTCTTCCTGCGAGATGACATGGACTCTGAGCTCCTGGATTCACTGTAGGAATTAGGGTACAGTTTGTGTCCTGGTTCTGCTGCCACCCAGAGACCAAGTGCAAGCTGACCGTGACCAGGAAGAGCACAAAGCTGGACTGTCACCTTCTGTGTGGACTGTCTGCCCCTGAAACCCCGCCTGGCTCAGACTGCCCTCCTTAAGGGACCTGTAGACAGCACCAAAGCCACTGCTGTCTGGGAGGTGACGTCGAGACAGCTGCATGATTCCAGTCGACTGTTACATCCTGCTCTAGAGGCACAGAGTCTCACCTTGTCTCCATCGAATCTGACGTCATCCTGGGAGAAAGAGCAAGACAGACATAGCCGACTCCATAAAAGGACATAAAAACGCACATGATTTAAGTAACTTCCAGCACGACAGAGGATCCCTGCAGTTGTGGAATTTGAGTCCAACCTTCTTCCTTCAGTTCTATTGGTCTTTTCATTAAAATTTTGAATTAAATGGATCGGTGGGTAACTGTTTCTCACATCACACAACACTACAATCAAGTAATACCACTGTGTTCCAAAATAGGTTATTTTTGCTCAAATAAAAGGAAAAACAGATGGTAATAAACTTATCTAACTTACTATTTCAAGAGCTGTTTCGGCCTAGCAGAAGCCTGTATCACAAAGGCAAAGCTGTTCCCCCTCCCCCTCCCCCTTCCCC